>JAAAKO020009454.1:0-34715 GCA_010015015.2 Bolitophila cinerea | reverse complement strand
TGGATATCGTAATAGGCCATTTGGGATAGATATAAGTAAATTTTCAAAAATAGGTTTTTGCTATGGAAACTTCGGCGTAATTAATTATAAAAAAATCCGGGATGCAAAAAATATTTTTTCTTTTTCACCAAGCTGTGTTTTAAATATCAATTCAAGTTATTGAACATAAATTCTTAAAATCCGGCCATTCCTACATGGATTGTGATTCCATGCATTCATCAATTGAGAACTAAAAAATAGATAGGTATTTGTGATGTTTATGATCAAACATCGGCAAGATCAAAAAGAGGCAAGAACTAAACTTTTCATATTTTTCTATCTTAATGCATTGTCAACGACTTTAATTAAAACCAAAATGTTGATGAAGATGGAAAAAATATTAAATATTAAATGCTTCCGGTATGAAAAAAATCCATCAGGACCTATTATATTTAGGTATGACCATAAACCTTTAAAAAAATAACATAAGACATCATGGAAAACTTCGAACAATTGAAACGCTTCGATATACTTACAAAGAAGTTTTACCAATCAGCGAAGCGAAAAAGAAGTATTGGATAAAGTTGTGCAATAGTGGCTTTATACCCAGAGAGACTCATCAGTGGTACATTGGATGGACCTGCTGACTTCAAATACAATCGGAAACTTTGATAAAGGAGAAAACGAGTGCAATTAAGAAACCTACTCACTTTATTATCCAAATATTAGAAAATCTAATAAATTAACAAAATTAAAATGTTTGTATTTTCTCATTAATTAATTTTAACTATAATATACAACATATGATTTTTGTATTTTTTATTTAATGAGTTTTCCCACTACATATACGAAGTGATATAAATATATATTTTACCTGTGTATTGTTAAAACCATTGCTGGTGTGAATTATCCTGGAACACGATTTAAAATACTGGATTTAAATGTATGTTATAAACAATAAAAATCCCATTTTCTATAAACATATGGTATAAAATATTTATTTCTGTTAAAGTATACAACACGATTTAATAATATTTACATAAACAAAAATAATCTTAATAAATATTTATAAATCTCAAGTGATAATTCCAAAGCCATTCAAATGTACACAACTAGACTATTGGCTGTATCCTTTAAATTATACCGTGATATGTTTTTTTATTTGGTCAATCTACTAAGGGCTACTAAAGCCTATATTTATAGAATCAAATATAATTATAATTTGTTATTTTAATTTAATAATAATTAATATAATCAAATTCCGGACCAATGCTAAAAATGAATCTTTGGTGTTATTCATTTATTGTTTGTTCTGTCTTACAAAATAAAATTATTGTATATCTTTAATCTAAATTATATATTAGTATTCCAGATTTGTAGCTGTTTTATATAAGTATTTTAATAATATTTAATATGTATATTTATTAAAAATGCGCGCACGACATCCGCGCCACCGCCAAACGGACAAAGCACAGAAAGCCCCGGCTGATGGCAGGCGGCGGTGTGAGACACGTGCGCTAGATCAACCCGGTTGATTAAATATAGCCTGTTGTTGTTGGATTTTTGTTTTTAAATTGCACATCCGGCCCAAAACGTCGGTACGCGCGTATATTGTGTTATCGTAGCGTGTTTTTTCTCTCGAATTTAATAGTAGAAATGTGGACATCTTTAAGAAGTTTCCTATTTAAATATGCGGTGCGGTGCCAAATGATTCTCTATATTCTATTTTATGTGATTGTGAGTGAGTGTGTGTGTGTGGTAGGAGATGGGGTGAATGATGATGTATATATGTTGTTGAGTGAACGTGCGGTACTGGTTTGGGGATGCAATGTTATATAACTTAGGTATATATATATATATATATTTATCATATTTTAAACTATACACAGGGTTGTGTCCTTGCACAACGATATCTGAGCCTCTTGCAGGATGCGCAGTCGCGGTCCAAGCGGAACACCGAGTTTCTGTAAACGTTCTTCGCCGAGGTACGGCAGTTCAATCATCCCGACACGTTCAGACTCAAAGAGATTGGCATATTTCTGGAAAGAAAATAAAAATGAACATAATCCAATTAACCAAATTATCACACTGGGAACCTACCTCATAGCCGAGATTCTTCAGAAACAGACGCATCAATGGTGGATCTTCTCCAAAGAACTTTGTGAGTTTCTTTACGCGTCGCGGATTTGTCAGATTAGGTGGTTCCGGATCAGCCACCGCTGATCGATTCATCAAATGCTGCGATCGTGCTGCTTGGGATCTGACGATGAGAAAAATCATAATATTAGTAAAATACATTTAAATAATTTTTCTACTTTATTACCGTAAATTGGTTAGATCATCGCGCAGGCGTTCCAGCTCTTGCGTGACCAGATGTTGGGATCTCATTTCGGACGATAAGTGAGCAACACTTCGGGCCAGGGTCACCACGTGTGACTCGAGCCGCTGAAAGCGTTTATTGATGCCCTGTGTATGGTGAAATTTAATTGATTGTTAAATATACTCGTCTATATAGATTTATATATGTAGTCAGACTGACCTTCATGTCCCTAACCTTCCGTCGATCATCGGGCCGTCGTCGATCACGTATCGGTCGACCACTGACCGAGCTCGAGGGCAGCGAGGACAGACTTCCGTGTCTGCGACGTGCTGCACCCCGTAAAGGAGTCTCGTGCATTCGCGTGGATGGACCACGGGAGCCGAGCATCTTCAAAACCTCGCTGTACCTGTTAAAATTTAAAAAGTTAATACCTTTTCTATTTATTTGCTAATTTAAGTACTTACATATGCTCTAATCCCTCCAGCTGACTCCGAATGTGCCGAATACCCTGGGTATCCGTTTCGGAGTCACTTACTGATTGTCCGGTGCCCCACGGGCCACCCAGCAGAGATTCGAGGTCCAGCGAACGCGTCGTTGTGGACGTCATGTCGTTGTCCAGACCAAATACTATGGAATTTAGAAAATAGTTATAATTTTGCTAGATCCGTTGGACTAGATTATTGAGATTAGATTAGCGATACTAAATTAGATCGAATAGATTATGAGCAATACTATTGGACTAACTTATCTTGAGTATATAATCAAGACTATACTTTTGCTTGACTAGATCAGCTTCAAGATTAGCCTGACTAGTTGGATTATTCTTACTAGCTGGATTTTTCTGACTAGCTTGACTTTATTATTTTAACTAGATAAGCTTAAGTATTGGGTGGCTTGATAAAATAAACCTAATTAGCTAGACTATTGATAAGATTGCTTACAGTGCCGTTTAAGCAGAGCTTGCTCGTGCTTCTTGCCCGACGAGCGACCGTGTGGTGTGCTATTTTGCTTTTGCACCGAAGCACCAGGCCAACCGGCGCGTGATGGTCCGATGGCGTTCGTCGAGCGACCCGGTCGATTGTAGCTGTCTGTTCCGTACTCCTGTTTGGACGGTTCCTTGGACTGCAAGACGAGAAAACAATTGTTATATTATACAAAATTTATATGGAATATAAATACCTTTGAGGGCTTGTAAGAGCTTCCGCCGTCCGGTGATAGAGGTGGCAACGGTGGTGACATTGACGACACACTACCGGACACCGTGCTCTCGGGTCGTATGGCAAGACCTTGCATGCCTGGTTCCAGGATATGCCGCAGTTCAGCGTCGACAATGTCCACCCATTCGGCATCATCGTTTTTGATCGAACCCCGTAACATGGACTCACCCCGTTCAGCGTCCAACTGAGCCTTGCGGCCGCTCGAGTAGGCTGCACTGCCTCTGCCCGAGTCCACATTCGAAGAGCTATGCGTGCCGCTCTTGTCGTAATCCGAACTGCCGGCTGAACCGGGAATGGTTTTGTTAGCTACCTCACCGCCGACTGTCGGAGTATTTCTTTGATTCGGACTTGGTTTGGCTGCTGGCTGATGGTGAACGGTACCGCTTGCGACGCCATTGTGGAAGTCCTGATGGTAACCGTTCGGTGACGATGTATGTTGCTGAATGTCGTGCATTTGTTTTTGAAAGGAGGCACGCAACGCATCCTGACGAGATTGGATGAGTTGACTGGTGGTCATGTCCTGATGGGAATCGGTCACGAGATGTGACTGACTGTACATTCCGTTCGGTGTAGACTGGTGGCTTAGTTGAATGTCTACCGGTGTCTGTTGCTGGTGCAACAGGCTTGCGTTGTACTGATTCGGAGACATGTGCGTGTGCTGGTACGGTGATGCATTGTACGGTGACTGGGCACCGCCATTTTGGAACACATGCGGAGATTGTCTTTGGGCTGCGATGATCTGCTGCTGCTGCTGCAGCTGATGTTGCTGCTGTTGCTGTTGCGAGACTGCATTGTGTTGTGGCACCTGATACATGGTCTGTGGACGACGGACAACACGACTAGCGAATCCACCTTCATCGCTATCTGTTACGTCTATGTTTGCCATTGAACCTCTGCGATCGGAGATCGGGTCGAGAAGTGTCTGCGAGCCGCGTCTCTCAAACGATGGGATATTAAGTTGTGGCTGAGAGATGGCTCTTTGCTGCTGCTGTTGTCCCCGAGGTGGTTCTGGTGGAGCATATGTCCGGGCAACGCCAGCTGATTGTGCTCCGCGTGTTTGTGGATCGTTCCAGATATTCGGTTGCGATTGGTTCAGTGCCTGCATTTGACGCATGTGGACCGGCAATGCGGAGTACGGAGATCGGTAGTCATCCTGCTCGGATGGTACCTGCGGTTGAACGACGACATTGTTTAGCTCGTCGATGGTTTCGTTGTTTTCTTTCTTGAATTTTCCGGATAGCAGATCTTTGAGAGTGTGGTAGGTTTTTGTGACTGCGTTCTTGTTGACATCGCGATCCTTGAGGCCATCTCGATCGGCAAGCGCAGTTACGTCTTCGGGCAGACGGGCCGGCGTACGTGGAATGGCTCCGGTCAGAGAGGAGGACTGCTGTTGGAGTTGTTGCTGCTGTTGGATAACATCGTGGCTCTGCTGCAGTTGTTGGGTATTCTAGGCAACAGAAAGAAATATAAATATTATATTTTTATATTTTTTTAATATTATAATTTTAACTCTGCATACGGTTATTAATTTGAGATAGGCTGATATTAGTCAATGTCAGCCACACCCTTAAATTATTTCAATGCGATATTTTTCTTTCAAGTTTTTTTAAAATTAATTTTAAAATGTTTTTTTTTTTGCTTAAACTGAAATGTGCTATATTGCCACATATTTATATCAAAATATCAGATATCTTTTATACATTTTTCAGCAAGTAAATTTAAAGAATTGTATATATTTATATTAAAATATATAATATATATTTTACATTTAATAGATAATATATTATCGTCTAATTACGAAAACCATTTACATCGCTCTTTTATAAAATATTTATAGCATCTGCATTTTTGCAAGCAAGGTAATTTGTCATTTTGCATTAATTATTTCCTATGGAGGATTTCCGTCGAGTGTATACGTGTATCTAATAATGAGCTAGCAGAAATATAGAGATGTTCGATGCATTTTTTCAGGTAGAAGCCAGAAATACAGAATACAAGTATTACTAAAAGAAGGATTTCAAAAAGTCCAATATGTTAAGAGCAACGGAAATAATCTTAGTTTCACCATTACTCTTTTGAGTTTCAGTTTTTTAAATTTCACTCGGTCTTTAAAAGCAAAATAACATAAAATAACATATTTAGCGAGCGATGCTTTTAATTAGCCTATCATTAAATTCAAATTAGTGCGATTTGCAAAAAACGATCAAGATTAACTAAAATCCGGTGAAACTCTATAAAAATATAGAAACTACATTATATGCAAATCATTTCGATGCTCGTAATTTATATGAGTGAGAGTCTTACGTTTTCCAGTGCGAATTCCACCATTATTTAAAATTGTGTGATAAACCGCAGACACCAGTGGAGTATTTGTTTTTTTTTTAATTTGGGTTTATCCAATAGTCAGCTGAAATTTCATGGATTGGGATCGTTGCACTTGAACTTTTTCACAAGTTTTCTTGTAAGTTTTCAATTTTTATTTATGAATTTTCTAGATATATTTTTCACACAATTTTAGGTCACAATTCTTTTACAGTAAATTCACGGAAATGTTATACTATTCTAAAGCACTTAAACTACAATGACAACAACAACGACGACGACGACGACAGCGACGACGGACGAACGATGCTTCCTTCATGATGGATTGTGTTGAATAACCTCTTCTTTGCAAGAAAGGTGTTTTGAAAACGTAATGTATATAAAATACACGGACGCGCAACGCGTGTTCCCAGCATTGTGTTTATGTACATACGATTTGACGGCACGGTGCGGCGCGGCACTCGGATTAAACAACGGCGGCATGGGAAGTGGTGAGCAGGGACGGAGTTAGGGGAATTCAGTACATACATTCTTATGGCAATTAAATTAGAGATGCAAGAAAAACAAGTGCATTACGAAATACTCTACCGCCACTGCTGCTGCCACCGTGTGTATATATGTCTATACGCTTCGCTGGCTAAAACCTTTGAATTGGTAATTAATGCTATATATATTGTATATTATAGTCATATAGTGAATAAGAAGACCGTGAGCTCATAGTAGACTATATTATATTGTACAATTTCAAACGTACGTGCTTGCAAAGATTCAAGTGAAACGTTGTGTTTCTCGGGAATTGTTTTGATATGAAACTCTTTGCATAAATGCGTGGGTAGCCCCCTCCTCTCAGTCTATACCTGCCACAAAACAAAAGAAGGTAATTGCAATTATTATCTACATGTTCTGCAGCATATATAAATATTATACACATTAGTGAATATAAGTGAATATAATTTGCGACCAAGGGAACACAAATTGCAGCAGAGCGCTTGTTGCACTTTGTCTTTAAACTATAGTGCTATACGCATGCTTGCGTCTGCGACGTCGTCTCAGCGTCGCGTCGGTCGCGTCGTCCACCCCTGTGCACCATGAATGAAGGAAACGTGTAGGCATATATACGTCACACATGCAAACGCACAAAGCAAAACTAATTTGTATGCATGACCTGGCCAGGTCTCAAGCCAGGATGGACTATGCATTTCAAATCACAGTATGGATCACTTGTTTCTTAGCGGTGTGAACTTTGCTCGTGCGGTTACTGGTGATTATCGTTCAGGGTTTTTTTTAAAAGATATTCCATTATGATTCAATTAGTTGGTGTGTCATTTTTTTGGGAGAGTTTTTTGTTGTTTTATGGTGGACAAACTTTTTCTCGTTTTGTGTTTTTTTTAGTGAGACAATAAAGAGAATACTGATTCGTGAATATTATGTTAAAGAGTCTGTATTTTTGTTCCTATTTTCTTTTAGGTACATTGGAAAAAAATGTTTCATTTGAAAATTTGATCCAAATATAACCTCATTGAGTAACTATAGTTCTAATTTGCCACAATAAAACTACCTTAGACCTGTTTCTATTGTAAATGATATTTTTTAAAGATACATGGTAATTTGATAAAATTATATTAATATAAACTCATAGTTCCCATGTATGTATATTTATTTATGGGAACGTGTTTTGATAATTAGTTAATAGCTTCCATGATAAAACAGCGTTGGTGTAGATATTCTTACTTTTATCAATATATACATTTTTTTTATTAAACCTACTTTTTGAAAATCTTTAGATACTCAATTTTGTTTTGTAATTTTAATCCGAATATTTCCTCATAATATTTAAGATTTTTTTTCCATATTTGACAAAATTTTCATGAGAAAACTCTTTGTGTTTGGACCATATTGTAATATGTATATTTTCTTATTATTTTTTTTATTCATTTTTATGCTTGAATTTTTGGTATTCATTTAATTTGATTCGTATATTTCTATATTTTGTCGTAGAGTAGGATTTAATCCGTATTTAAAAAAAACACCTTTGAAATGCATTTAAACAAAAGTAAATAAACTGTAATTTTTAAAACACAATATTTTTTGGTATACATTTTTTTTAAAGTACAGAATATATGACTTAGTGTTACATCAGTAATTTTTAAGTAAGAAGAAAGTATATTTAATGATTTTCTATTTATCAAATCAGTGATTCTTTCAGTTTCAATGATTACAGTATTTTTCATAGTTAAATATCAATTTTTAATTAAAAAATATGTGATTTTTTAATGGATTCAATGAGTAATTTGTGTTTGTTTTATATAAACTGCTTTAAACGTTTTTTTTTAATATAAAGTTTTTTTTGTATCATTAAAGTTCAGATTTTTGGCATCAGCGAGACGAGCTGCATTAGAAATTGTATATATAGCGAGCGAGTTCTTTTTTAGCTGTAGACTAGTCTATGTGCGGAAGATTTGTTTATATAAGCTTTAAAGTTCAAATTAATTCAGTAAAGGATGCGTTCTGGTTAAGAATTCGATATTGTAGATCGAGATGTTTCGTAATACTAGTGAATAATTGAGAGTTATTGAACTGCTGTCACTGACCATGTAAATTGCGGTGTTTTAGTTGACTATTTAAGTCTACCGTATAGGCCTATATAAGACTTTTTTAAATTTCTCGCACCCGTCGCATAATAATTAAATAAACCATTATAACGTAATTTGAAAATCGTTTGTTTTATTTAAGTTTTGTGTTTTTATACACACAGAATTTCATACTCTTGTGTTTTATATAATTGTAGTTTTCATACTTCGTATAATTTTGTTATGTTTTCATACCAAGAATTTACATTTTAGTGAAGGATATTTTAATGTAACCGAAAGTGCCCTAGTTCGATTGTAATTCTGACAGATTGTAATTCTGACAGATACGGTCCTTTGGCGCCATGATATTGTAATGTTACCGAAAGTACCCGATTCTAATTCTGACAGAAATTGAATCGATAAATGTCTAAATGTCTAAATGTCTAATTTTATTTTGATTGTTGCTTCTCTAGTGTATTTAAACTCAAATTGTTTAAATTGTTTTAGAGGAATTTAATTATTGCAGTATTCACAAAATCCGGTGGAAAAGCACGGGTATTAAATCGGTCCAGTGATTGGTTGTTAGCGTTCATAAGTTATATAAGTTTTTAAGAAATTTTAATCGAGCTGCCTTTAAAATATGGTCTAAACAAATATATTTTTTTTTGGATTTTAAATTGATGTTTAACCCTCGACGACAAGTGTTAAAGATTTCTATATAAAATAAAAGAAATTGTATTGACTTTGTAGCTAGTATTTAATTTATTCCAAATTATAAAGTAATTTAAATAAAAAAAATGTCATATTTAGAATTTTAATACAAATTTAAAACACCCCAAATATGGGGATGGACATTGTGATGAGGAGGCAAAACATTTAGGCGTTTTTTTAACGTTTCCGCTATATTTTTTTTTATTTTAACTTTTTTTATAATGGGGTAACCATCACAAAATATTAAGGGTAGGGTAGTTTTTTTAAATTGTAGCAGCCTTAGTCCTACACTTAAAAACCAGGTACAAAGTCAGTAAAATATATTATTGAACTTTATATAGAAAACTGGAACCCTTGTAATCGAGGGTTAAACATAAATATAAAATTCTGAAAAAAATCCACAAATTATATTTTTTTGTTTTGAATATATTATATTATAAATAGCACCGAAATGCTAATATAGTTGGAAGTAATATAACTTTAAGTAATTTGAAACAAGATGTCGAAGTAATATATATTAATTATATGTAAATATCCACAAAAATACTATTTCAAAGACATTTATTCCAATGAAAAACCACTGTATTATGTGTATGGGTGTTAACTTAGCATTATTGTCGTTTTTTATTTACAAATTGTACTTAACGATACAATTTTTATTTAGATACATTGTCGTTTTCGATGATTTTTTTAAATTATTTTTCTATGAATAATATACCATACACACAACCTAAATTTTTAATATTTAGAATTAAAATCATTTCTGTATAATTTAAATTACAAATAATTACCCATGCATGCATTTGCTTCGGTGGATGATCGGGTGCAATGGATCCGGTGGTGCGTTGCAGCAAGTGAATTCCGTTGGCACGGCGTGGTCCGGATGGCGTTCGTGACTCGTGCATAAGTGGAATTTTTGATGATCCTTTATCGCTGGACAGCACAAGCTCTCTCTCGATCTATGCACAAGTAAATAACAAACATAAATTTCTTCTGGTTTTAAATAGGTAATACGCCCGCCGACGGATACGTGCGCGATGCTTTCGAGTGACTGCACGATAATATTTATTCATTTTTTTGTGTTCACTAACATTCAATAAATCAAACTTTTCGAGTAGGATTGTTTTTGTTTTGTCTTTCGATTCAATTGTGTGCACACAACGCAAAAAAGAAATATTAAATTTAAATTTGCATTTGCACAACAAAGAGAAATAGAAATATGTGTATATATAGATGCGCTCACGCACACTGCCGGTTGCACAAAACACACACACACACACGACACACAGACAGACTATAATCGAAGGCGTGAGAAAATTCTCATATATGTATATATATATATATTTAAAATTCATCATATAAACATAGAAAAATATATGTATACATAATGAAACTTTAGGTAATTATAAAATTATGTGCGGATATTTAATTTGAGAAAAACCGAATTGCAGTCTATAGGATGTTACGGTTTTCTGTGTGCGTTTTCGCGAGCACGGGGGATTTTGTAATTATTGTGGCGGGGCGATTGAAAGTTGCGCACTACAATAACCACAAGATTAAACGCATAATTTATGATAATTTCGCATTCAAACGTATAAAAATGCGTGCTTTATATATGTATTGTTCAATTGTTGCTGGAAGGTTTTTAAGTTAGTAAATAAATAATTATTTATTTTTTATTTAAATTTTGGTCTTTCGTCGAGAAGAACTTATGCAATCGAGTATTCTTTTTTTTCAAAGATGTGTCGTTTTGTATAAATCTCAAAGTGTTGCTGGTTGTTTTGTAAATTTTAAGTATTGCCAAATACAAAATTTTATTATTGTCATAATTCCGATAAATGTACAATTTTAAATTTTAACATATCTAATTTAAATGACAAAATTAAAATGGCCAACTAAACTTTTTTTGTAAAAACATTATTTTTTTTACCAAAAATATATTCATGGTAAAAATATATATTCATTGTTGTAAAAAATATGTATTTTAGGCAAACTATTTTTTGTAAATTAATTAATTTTGGAAAGTGAAGGATTGTATTCAAACATTGACTGAACCAGTCGACAGCAGGTGATATTTCAGCTCTGCTCGCACTTAAGTATTATTTCAATATACTTTCTCATGTCTGACGTAGATTGCAGACGCAGATTACATTTAATAGCAACATAAGGGTAGTGCGTGCCTAAATATTTGCACTTCGGGCAATGTTTTAATAAAACTAAAAAATAATCAAATGCTTAGCCTCAGACGTAATAATGATCAGTTGCACATAATAGTTTGTGTATATTTGCGATTATTTGCAGGATATTTTGGTTTTCACGGTGAACGTTTATAATTTTTTTCGAACATTTTAAAGCCGATTCTTAATATTAAATATAATTAAAATAATTATGATTTTGAAATATGTGATTTTTAAATTTTCGGTTTTATGATGAAATCTTTAGATTTTGGTACTATCTTGGCTACATTAAAAGAATTTTTAAATATTTAAAATCAAATTATTTGATGAATAGTCTAAAAAATAAAAACTGTTCTGTATATAAATTTCTCGACAATCTTAAATGACACATTATAGTATGATCCTTATTATAAATAATAATTACCAAAATCCTTGTGTGTCAATTTTGCAAACGATGAACTTAAAATAACATATCCTGAATCTTCCAGCCAGACAGTTTTTTCAAACATTTTTGTAAACAATTTAAACGTGAACTGTATGAACTATTATTAAAGGTTATAAGCAAGTTTAAATTCTAAGTATAATTTCAGAGTGAAAAAACTGAATTCTTACAGTCTTTTGAGTTTATCTGAAATCAAAATTGTTCGACCTAGATGCAACTAGATCTTTGAAACTATGCTGGTCTAAATGACCGTACGTTTAGACCAATTTCTTTTTTTGAAATGCAATGATTTTTAATTAGGTCGATACCTTACCGGCTAAACATCGAAACCAACAAAAAGTCAATTTTAAATTAAACGGATAAAAACGTCTGACAACAAAACCTATAATTTATAAAAATATGTAGTGACGATAAAATGTATAATTAATTTCTCGGAAAAGCAAATGAGTAAACACATTTATTGGTATCAAAACGTTATCAAAACATAGAAGAACATTATAGAAGAAGATTAAAAAAAACATATAAAATGAAAATTAGAAAAAGATGATTACGATGTTTTGTTATCGAAGTATTTTCTGTGAATAATTCTTATTTAATACAATATCTGGAAAAGCCATTTATGTACATTATTCAAGTAATCAGAGTCTGATTCAGTAATGTCCGATTCAACTTTCGAACAAAGTTTAAATGCCCAGTTTTCACGGTGCAACGTAGTTAAAGCTAGGTTAAAATGTTGAACTGCTTTGAGGGAATCGGGTATTTGTATTTGTTTTTTAACAACGCTTACGCAAATATTGCACAAGCGATTGAAGCTTTCAAAACTAATTACGTAAACTTATACGTTTTTGTGTTTCTGCTTAAATGTCTATATATAAGAGACGTTTTAGCAGAGACGGGAGAGAAAGACGTTGTTTAAAACAAATGGCGGACGGTCGTTTGGATCGTTCAATCATAACAAGAGGCCAAGTGGCCTTACTTGATAAAGTGCCTTGGACGCAAGGGAAGTCTTTGTCTTGCTCCGGCGTGATACCAGCTCTCTATTTAGTGTTCGGTGTTTTTATGTAAAGTTCATGTTTTGGCAACGGACTAAATATCGCTTACAAGAGACCAATTCTGGCTGATGAAAAAAACAAAGTCTTTTTATAAGAGTACCAGACTATGCGATGACATAGGAAGGCGGATCGATATAGTAGGACTTCACCAAAAGCCAGAGCCACACAAGTGAATTGTAGGATAAAAATAGCAAATAAAACAAAATACCATCAGGAGTTGTAAGGTCACGTTCCTCCTAATTAGTGCTTTCAGACAAAAATACTTGAAAAGTTATATTTATGCTATTTTTAACAATTTTACCATTTTTACCAAAAACTTGTAAAACAAGTAAATATTTGTAATATGGCAGCACTGCTCCTAATAGAGATTTAAAAGCAGTGCTGTACGGTCGAGGTATTACAATCTCTACAAAATGACAGTCTCTTACTTTTTTGACTTCGGTTAAAATAAACCCCACTTTATTGTTAGCAAAATTAAAAAAGTCATCAATATTTTGACAGACATTCCTTCCTTTAGTTATTAAAGTCAGTTATTATTACAAATATTATTTTTTTTACTTTAAATAGGAAGCAGATAAATTATTACTTCCAGCAGACAAAATCAAAAACATATTTTAAAATAAATTACCGGAAATTTGGACGAATGCGTGCGCAGGGCAACGTTTGAAATGCCAGTGATTACTTCGTTGGGAGCCGCACCCGGAATGGGTGCTTCTCCGTAGATGCTTGATCCTCCCGGCGGCTGTGGCGGCATCCTGTATGGTGGACTCAAAGGCTTTGGTGGTGGTACTGGCTTGTACGCATTTGCCGGATCATTGCTGTCTACTGAAAATAAATAGAAAAGTATAATTTATTAGAGTGGTCGTAAAATTGAAAATTGAAATTGTAGATATTTGTTATTATTATTTAGGCTTGCTTTACCTGCAGCCAGCTTTTTATTTCTAGGCCGCTGTTGCTGCTTAACCTGACGCACTGTTCTCATCCTCATTTTTGAAATTATTATTAATTATAAACGATCTTTGGTGCATTATTTTCTTATGGTTCACTACAAATTGACCACGATATTAAGTACATTCTCAGGAAGTGTGCAAATCTACTGAAGAAACTATCATAACTCAACATCAACACACACTTTTTTTTAGGTCACCGAGTTTACATAATATATTATTGTTATTTTATTATGTGTCATTCGAATTACGCACACAAACAATTGTGACACACGCTATTATTACTGCGATTTTTCTATTTGCAGACACATTTCCGCGTTGCAGTTGCATTGTTGTGTTGTGCACTTTGCAGAGCGTGTGCCTTTTTTTAGAATTAATGTCCATACAAAGTTTTTGTTGATGTAATTCACTTAGAAATGGAACTGTTGAAAATAAATACAGTGATTTCAACTTAAAAAAATGTCTTTGATGTTTTGTAGAAAAAAATATTCACTTTCATTTAGATAATCCAAATCCAGCCATGATATAAAACAGCATCGGCGCTCTTTCTATGGAACTCGTAATCGGTTTGTAACGCGCACTTACGTATACTAAGGCTTAAACTGAATGTGTAGCGTGTAATGTATAGATAATTACAATGAACAGAAAAAACGTTTCACATCAACGAGGCACGCATACACCCAAGATCAGCCTAAATCCATTGAACTTTCACAATAAATCATTATATAGAGACGTCACCGTTGTCTCTTGACAAACAAAACCAAAACCACTTTAGCACCGAAGATCAACCACAGATAAATCAATAAATCCACTTAAATCCTAAAGATTAGTTAAACCGCACACCTTCGAGATTGACATGATATTTTTACGCTTAAGACTGCGTCGGTTAGACAAACATAACGACACCCACAAAACAATCAAAAGCAACCGTTCGTCTGTCGCGTCGTGTCTTATTGAGACTTCCAAAAGTGCGCGTCTACAAACGACCCGCGAAAACGCACTACTCCGCGGAATTATTCGAATGTCTTAGCGTTATTTGATATTTAAACAAATAATGATTATAAGACATACAGACACGCACGCGGTCGCGACACTGGTGTTTTTCGAATTGTTTTACTATTTTATTTTTGGTGTGTGTGTGTGAGAATTTGTTTCTGTATATGTTGGTTTGTATGCATTTCTTGGTGCGATGTGGAAGTGGAATAGGGGGGCCAGCGTCCCCTTCCCGTCGCAGTCATCGCGCGCCGTGCATTATACGCACGCCGGTCATGCGCAGCATATAACAGCCGCTCGCGCGCGCACGAGTGCATATATTATGTTTGAAATGGTATATATGTTTAAAGTGTACCATATATATATAGTTATGCTGCTACTTATTTGAACGTTTATTAAGAAGTCTGTTATATGTTGCACAAAGCAAAACAATATCCCAGAGAGGCATATTATACGCGAGTTCGAGTACATCAGAAGTCTGCGCGCGAGCACGTCACACTCCAGTGAACCACTTCGGTTCTGTCGTTCTTCTTTGAGCTGTGCGAAGAGTGCATTGGATATTTATATATACTCTACGTATTTTTAACACATAGTGCTCTGTGAAGTGCAAGATAAGAAAACGGTATTGCAGTGGGATTCCAGTGCTCTGGCCTTAGATATACAACTAGGCAAACCACATGATTAGCAGGAAATCTGATTGAGGGCTACAATGACCGACATTTTAATAAATAATTGAAAAAAAAATACGGTTATTTTTTATTATTTTTGGATTAATTAATTAAGAAAATCCTATTTAATGATACTAGTAATAGACATTTTTATGTTTTCACATTTTTTCACTAAAATTACTTTTCCCTCAACTAAATAACGAATTATGTATAATAATTTTGAAAGATCGATTCCCTGCAGACGCGAAGGGTCTAAAGACAAAGAGACTTTCATGGAGAGTCGACATTATGCAGAAACAATGCTTAAGTCATTCCTCAAGATTGATATATTAAATAAAAACTTGATCGTCAATATATAACGTAATCAGAAAAGGTGATTGAACATTTTCTCCAACATTTTTAATATTTTTTCTGTGTTTTACGTGTAAAATTTTATCAAAATGTAAGTGTTTTTTATAATTTTACAAAAAACACTGTGTATTTTAATTTTAGTTTTGGGCTATGTTTTTGGTTAAAGAATTATCTTAATTTTTCCGGGAAATGTGGCTGTGGGGCGAAACAGCCACTATTTTCTATCGTCTTTACACGCGTGAAATTACAACAACACTTTTTGACGGCTGCGGGAAAATCTTTTACTTAAGTTGATGAAAGATTTTTTTTTTTAAATTTCGCAACGCTTTTAAAGAAATGTCAGCATTATACAAAGATAAGGGTGTACGGACGATTTGGTGTTTACAATTTCCAGTTTTTTCTTGTCTTTGTCTAGTTTTATCTTGTTTTTGGTTTGTTTTTTGTTTGATTGTTTTCTTTTATTATATTTGTTATAAACATTACTTTTTTTAAATATCATAAATGTCGTAAAACAAATAAAGTTACCCAAAATTGTTAGACACCAAACTGTTAGACACCAAATTGCAGACACAAAATTGTAGAAACCAAATTTATAGACACCAAATTGATAGACACCAAATTGTTAGACACCAAATTGAAAAACACCAATGTGTCTGCACCAAATTGTAGACACAAAATTGTAGACACCAAATTGTCACCATAGCGAATATAAGATAATCCAGCACTTCTGATTCTAGACACGTATGGTCCGGGACCGCTTTTAGCTAAACTTTTACGTGCTTTTATGACCAATGTTCAAAACAATATTTAAATATATGATGCATTAATACGTCTTTCTATTGTTTATAATTGCGTTTGAAGGGGTTTAATAAAATAAAATACATATAAATAAACTAATACGTTCCCCGTGTACGACAAAGAACTAACGTACAAGATCAGTCCACCAAGTACGATAAAGTACGGACGTAGAGGATCGATCATATACGTTCTTTCATGGTTGCCGAGTACCTTCATACGTTTGTTCAACGTTGCCTGCTACAATTAATCGCGTTAAAATTTGGCCAAAACAATCACAATCTACAACATTGCGGATTTAACGTAAAATAAATCAGCAGAAAAGTACTCATTTTTTTACAATTGGGTCGTTCAAAATTATAGTGTTTGTATTCTTCTAAAAAATATTTATTTGGCTATTACCTATTACTATTTTTTTCATGATTTTTCATCAAAAATGGCTATTTTTCCCCACCTTGTGAAAAGATCCACTTGAAAGGGTCGAGGAGAATAATTGTAGCCTTAAATCTATAAGAGATAGGAAGTTGAATTCTTTGAAAAAAAGAAGCCAAAAGATAGGGATAAATTTCCCTAAATGAACGCGACTTCCTATCTCTTATAGATTCTCAGATTAGAGCTCAAAATGTACAAAAGTGTTTCGCCCCATTCTACTCTATTTTAGAAATATGGTTTTCCGATTTTAATTTTAATTTGATGATAATTTGTTGATAATTTTTCAAGGAACCGCAGTTACTGAGCAAACGTCTGCTGGCGGCCAGCAAGTGTTTTTCGAGAATTATTCTTTAAATCTGTAGTTTCCTCTTGCTATAAAAAACCTTCTGAAATAGTTATAATAAATAATAAAAAAATATAAACTCCAGCCAATATATAGAATATGTATAGATGACGATGATGTAATCACGGAGTTAACGAGTTATTTGTAATTATTGCGACAAAATTGCAAATAGAATTATTTCCTAATATAACAAAAAAAGTTTTTTAACATAATTCAATATTTTGAATTAAATTTTTAAATTAGTGTTTTAGTTTTAGGCAAAAAGTTTTTAGCAGCTATATTTTAGCTCAATATTAAAATAAAGAAAACGTTAATTTACAATTCCAAAGAAACAATACAAATGAATAAACAATATCAAAAATAAATTCCAAAAGCACTTTTTGCGAATAAAATGCCATAAATAATAAAAAAATAAAATAATATTTTTATAACAACCTTCTTTTTTGTATTTTATTTTATAGGAATTGTTTTTCTTGGATTGTTTTGGAGTAGTTATGTTTTATAGGACTTGTCATGCCAGCATTATATTTATAAGAATGTGTATTTTATTTATGGTTTATTGTTGTTATGTTTGTATGTGTGTAGATTTTCCTGTGTTCAGGGTTTGGTGTCCAATTATATAATTAAATGATCGATTGATCCAAAATAAAGCTGTAGATAAAAAATAAAAACGAATGAACTTAATTCTCATATTCAACTAAAACTTTTTTACTTCTATTCATTTTACAATGAAACAAAACATTCGACTTAAAAATATATCAACATTTAATGCTGTCTCCCGCATATATCTAACGGAAGCACCCTGTTGGTGTGCAATGTGCAATCATATAGAATCCACCTGTTAGCTGTTACCAATGCGCGTGGTTGCCACCACAAAACGTATAACTCTTGCCGAGGACAGGTACAGCAGGTACAGCAGGTACAGCAGGTACATTGGAGTATATCGTATATATACAAAATACACAATACACTATAAAACTAAAATACTCAAATCTAATGTAAATATGGGGCCTATATTTGCGCTATATACCATATATATATAAGATAAAAAAATGTAATAAAAGTAGCATTGCACTGTAGGTAAAAAATACACACAGCCTCGTACTTTATAAGAGAGTATATATTATGTTTATATACAATGATTTGTATACATACAGAAAAGCACAAAAACAAAAGACGCACAATCTAAAAGGAGCTCGCGCGCATCTAACAACAAAAGCGTGTTGCAATAAATTTTAAAGAATGCAGAGTGCATATCCACCATTCAACTTTTGTATATACATTTATATATAGTAGCAAAAGAGATTAGATTTCGTGATTGTTGCATAATTATTTATGCACAGCAGATATCGAAAATAGTGCGAGATAATTTCTGGCGGATGTGATGCAAAATTTATAGTGTTAACTAGTTTATAGTCTTGTATTTCGGTGGCCTTTCTTAGGTATTTAAAGGTAGTTTGGCTATATATGTATTTATAAAAAAATGATAGTTTATACATAATTAAATTTTGAATGCTATCATTTGTCGAAAAAATACAATTCAATAATATATAGGTCTTATGTACACATTGCATTTGTGTGATCGTATTTTGCGTTGGCAAACGAATATTGAAGAAGATGATGTGTTTATGTATACATATAGGTATGTAACATATTTATAACATAACATACTTGCTGCGCACAGTGTTGCAGCCATGTACAAAACAGTTGTGAGCTATATTTTTAGTTAAACATATTTTGAAGTAAAATCTAAATATGTTCTCATTTTTATAATCTAATTTTTTTTTCTTTGTCTCGATTATTGTATTCATTTTAAAAATCAGAAAAATTGATATTTTTTGATTTGCGTAAAAATACCTATAAAACCCAATATTGTTAAATATCTTTAGAAGGAAGACTATTTCCATTATCATTAAAATTTAATTTGAATCAAGCAAAGTACTTTTATTTTTTATGATATTATATTTATTCCTCAATTTTTAAATTATTAAAACCAATAAAAATAAGAAAAAAAGAAAAAAAAGATCTAGATATTTTCTTAGACAAAAATGAACCTAAACAAATTAGAGTCAGAAATTTTACAAATAATATGTAATATATATATTTTTAAATTTTATTAGGAATCATCCCAAAAAAAAAAAACTTGAGCTTAAAAAAACTGTCCCTGATACTTAAGACAAACCCAGTTTTAAAACGGATGTAAAACAATGTTTTTGAATACTATTTGAATTAGAAAGAAAAATTGAAAGAAACACTGTGCGGCCGCAGTGCCAGCGTCACGCTGCAAGAAATCTCATGGAACAGCGCATGTTTGTCCAGCTTGATATTTTAAGTGCATTTGCTGGAGTGCACAATATATGTAAATATAAATATAGTACTTTTTTGATCATACTCGTATAAATAAAGCATCTATAGCTGTATATTTATGATATTAGCGTCGGATGAGACCGAGCAAATGCAAAGACGCAGCATCAAGCAAAAGTAAGTTAAAGAAGCATTATGTAAAGACGATTTCTGTAACGCATATAATCAAGAAGACACCCTGCGGTGAATCCTATTCGCACCTAATTATTAATATCCGAGTATTTGTATAATTATATATACACATACTTTAGATGTGATTTAAGTAGATTTGAAAATTGTTGACGCAGGTGCGTTTCTGTTCTTCTATAACAAATACTATAAACTTCACTGTAATATACTGTAATAAAAGTTTTAAAATAAGCAATGGAAACATATACATACATAAACATAAATGTGATATGTATTTCCTAGTGCAACGTTTGCAGCTGTAACTGTAACAACTGTAACGGGGATCTTATAGCTTCAATAGTACGGTAGTTCCAAACAGGTCCTAATATACATAAACAGTATATACGGATTATTAATATAATAATCATTTGGTTTTTGTATATATGTATTTCGTATGTAAAGATTCAGGTTTTTTCAAATGGTGTAAAATCATTAGTTTTAGATTTAAGACCTAAAATGACAGCATATTTATTTAAATTAAAAAATTAGATCATCATTATTGGTATTGGTACTATAGATGTAAGAAATAAAAAAACATTTTATTTAATTCAAAAATTATAATAAAAAATATATAAAATTTTCAACATGTTTTCTAACTTTAAATTTCCCTAATTTTTAAACCCTTTGTCATATTATAAAAATTCAAAAAGTTTCTAAAAGCAAATTTAATTTCTGATTAAATAAGTGAACACAAATAATTTGTTTATTATTTTTTTTAGAAATCTGACAGCTTGTCCGGGAACCCTGCCATTAGCGCCTTTATGGTGGTTTCTGAGACCTTCTTGCTGACTGCATTTCATTTATTTCTGAAATATTTCTCGTTTTTGGCTACCTTCTTTGTTTCCTTTATTTTTGTTTTGGTATAATATCTCTCAACAGGCGAAGCTCTGCACAATTTGGTGGGTTGGCTTCCTTTGGCACTATTTCGATGTTATTGTCTTTGCACCATTTGAGGGACACTTTGGTGTAGTGGAAAGATGCTAGATCAGGCCAAAAGAAAGTAGAAATTCTGTGTTTTTTAATAAATGGCAGCAATCTTTTCTGGAGGCACTCTTTCACATAAATTTCACCATTAATAGTGCCAGTTGCTGTGTAACTCTGACTTCTTAGCCCACTAGGCCAAATCACTTGCCACACGAGAAACTTCTTGGGGAACTTTGACTTTTTTTTGTTCTAAATTGTTTCTCGACTTTTACTCTTCTTTTGCGGTATAATACTCCTGACCAGGCAATTGGGGGAATCTTGACAATACATAAGTTTCATTGTCTATAACACAGCAATCGAATTTTGAGAAAAAATCTCACTTCAACTTATTAGATCGGCGCTGTGCTTCCAGGTTCTTTGTGGAATTCCTGTCAGGTGTTGACTGTACTTTGTAAGTTTAAGGGCCCGCAGCTGCTTTGATTTTACGAACTAAATACTCGCTTCAGCTTGCTTTTCCGCCAATTTCCGATTCGATAGCCTTGGATTCTTCTCTAACAAACAAACGAAACATCGTTTTTTGTGGGCACACGAAACCTATTTTTTTTCAAAAACTATTTTTATGGCAACGTTCAAGTCCCTATCAAATTCCTTTAAATATTTGATACCGTTTTACGTTGGCAATGGTTTTCTGACTCCATCGCGGATTTTCTTTAGAAAATCGAACAGATAATTTGCGTCTTTTCACTTACGATGTCATAACTCAAACCTAAAGTTTACATAGCGGAAAAATTCTAACAGCAATTTAAAAGAAATCTTTAACGCAAAGCCTACTGTATGAATTTGGTTTGTCTGTTTGGGAATTTTAAGTTTATAATATTTCAGTCAGATTTTTTTTCGATCTCAGCACATTTGTCCTAGGTCTCCTTTCTCCCACCTTTTTTCCATGTGTCTCAGTTTCTTTGGACCATATTTTGCGATAGTTGCCCCACTTCGGTTGGGTTTGGTCCAATATTCCGTTTGTTACAGCTTCCTTAGCTATGGCTGCGCCTGTTTCGACATCCACCTTTGAACCATCAGTGTAAAAAAACAGTATTTGTTGGCTGCTCTGATACCCACATGGCAAATAGATGTTGGACGAGTCTGGGATAGTTTGATTTAGGGGTGTCCTTCATAGTTCGTCTCATGTGCCAGGATATTTTTGGAGTGAAAAGGAGGCTTTGGTACTCCGTTCCGTATCATGGAAAATAGTCGACTTTAGCAATGATTAATTCCTCGATTTGTCCTTGGACTTGCGAAGAATTGCTCCTGGTCCCGGGATAGATTTTACGAAGTACTGTTTTGACGATCAAGAGGGGCTTTACCGCATAGTACTTCCAATGAGCCCGTCTGCATTGTTTTAAGAACATTTGGCGCCCAGGTACTTAAAAAATTACACTTGCCGGATATGCATTGCGTCTAGGCTCTAGGCCTAACGAAAATGTTGGCACCTTATACTTCCTTCTAAACATTAAGTTTTATGTGCCGATATGTTTAGACCGATTCTCTCGTACCAGGATTGAAACATGTTTGTGGTTTTTTTGCAGCGACATTTGAAGTGAACTCGCGGAGTCTCCTGTGCAGTAGATAAGAACGTCGTCCGCGTACTGGATTAATCTTACATTATTTGGAATTAAATCGTCAATGTTGCTGGTGTAGAGGTTGTAGAGAAGCGGTGAGAGAGTACTGAGACCTTAGCAAGTCCCCAAAATTCTATTCATGTTTCTTTTTGGCTTCCCCTTAGAAAAAACTGCAGTTGGCGTTTCTCAAAAAATGCCCCAATCATTCGCCACATCTTGTGAGGTAGATCTATTTTACCCAACCTTTTACACATAATAGCTCTGTCGACATTATCATAAGCTGCTTCTATAGGTCCATAAATACCACAGCGCACATTGATCTTTTGCTGTAGGTGGTCAGTTGATCCGCGTCCAAAATAGCCAGGCAGTCTTGCCCTTTGCGAAATCTAAATTGCGTTTTTAAAGCTTTCCAAGTTTCTCCGCCCAGAAAGTAGTCGATTATGCAACATATTCTCAAATGGTTTTCGGATGCATGATAATATGCAGATTGGACTGTAAGAAGATGCTAACCAGGCAAAGATCCCGCCGAATTTATAGAGTTGTATATAGTAACAAGAGAATTGCGTAATATACTAAAGGAAGACTTTTATTTAAGAACTGTCTATATACCTAAATATCACTGTATAATTAAATACAAAATATGAGAAATTTAGAAAATAATGTAGACAGAAATAATCTTCTTTAACTAACCAAAATCCTCAGAGGATCGTCAACTGGTCCAGATCGAATTAATCTAAGCATATTGCGTTATACCACAGGGATCGTAATTTTAGGCCCATGTAAGCATGTCTTTTTCCTCTTAAATCCGCATAAAAATGTAATCGTCATCCATAATTACAATTTAAAATTCATTTTGAATAATGTGATTGTTATTGCCACCTTTTTACAACAATCCTGCGACAAAATAAATGTTTTATACTTGCTCTTGATCAGTATGAATAAAATGAATAAAAAAGCGATACAAATATTTAAATTTCAATAACTACTTCGCGCAAAGTATACATAATTAATTAATTAATAATCATTAGGAATAATTATCACACTACTTAAAATATGCATAAATATTGTATTGTATTTCAATTGCTCGCAGCGTCAAATACACGAGACTGATTGAAGAACGGCACCGTGAGTAACATGAGAATGTGCTGAGCGTGGCAAATAGTGAAAGTGTATTCATACGTATTTATGTGAGTGTGTGTGTGCGCTAAACGATATATTCCAAGTGCCTTATAAAAAAGACTGACATAAAATCCACACCATACATATTACTATAAATAATAATATGGAGATTGTTTTTAATTACACACGTTCGCGGTATTTAGATTTTATGCGTAAAATATACGTATGCTTCTGGCGAAATTCCAAAGTGTGATTTTGAAAAGGGAATATCGAGCAAAACGTGTGATTTGAGTATATATGGGTTTAAATGCGCAATCCATGCTCTAAAATAGGAATATTTCTTCTGACGCATGTGTCAATGTCGTAACTATATATTAGTATATAGATTGGTATTTTAGATGAATACAGAATTTTAGCATAATGTAGAACAGCATTCCGTTTACGATGGAATACACCGTTGATTCATATAAAAGCGGAAAAAGACAGCGCCATGCGACATGCAGCGCTGCGCAGCGGGCATTATTTGCTCTGCATATGCACTCGTCGTTCATAGCAGAAGTCGACTGGCCTATAACTTTACGCTGGAGATAATTAATGCAAAACATACGGTACTTGTCAAGACGAGCAAATTAATGTAGTTTTAATGCGGTAGTTATGTACGAGCTAGCTATTACTGGTTAAAGATACTTAGGAAAATGCTTATACTTTTGAGCTGTGCTGTTAATACCAATACTTATAACTTTTTAGCATCAAAACCTCATGATCTAAAAATACATATTCTAAAAAAAAATAAAAATTGATAATGTCAAAAAAAATTAAAGCCTTAGCAAAAAAACTATCAATAAATGGAATAAATGAAATTTTAAAACTAACAAAACACGAAATAATATAAATTACATTTTTTAATAAATATTTAAAAATATAAAAGTGGTTGCTCGTGTGAACGTTTTATATACAATAACAAGAGAGGTTAAAAATTATTTTTTTAATCAAAATCTTAAAAAATTACATACATTTTTTAATTTTTCATATTTTATATTTTTTTCCGTGCAAACGAAACGTTTATGTGCCAAGTTTGAGCTGGATCAGATTAGTTGAAAGATTTTTAAAAATATTCAACAATATAATATATAAATATGAATATATATGAATAATTTGAACTAATTTAAACTAAATAAAGAGTATGTGCAACTTGTTTTACATTGTCCAATTATAAAATCTCAAATGACCAAATTTTAAATCAATTTAATAAATAATCCACAGATTTCAGTTCATTAGTTTTTTTTCTACAATTTATTTTAGAAAAACACCGTTAGAGATGATATGCACATACGAGTTGAGATGTTACAGATTTTATAGAGACTTGGTTTATGCTTGTTTTTACATTTGAGATTTTGCATTCCAAATTTTGTCATTTGAGATTATTTTTCGAATATTTTGTAAAGCATATAAAATGTATTTTTCATTGTGTTTGATTTATACATTTAGATTAAACAAAATTCAATTAACTATATTGCGAATATTTTAAAAGCTCTTAAAAAATAAAATGATCCTAAAGATATGCGTAGAACGTCGGTCGCCTCAAATCGCGCCAATATAATTTACGGTTTACTAAACACATTTACATATATACCCTTTGTATTTGCATCGGTTCCAAAAGGGTTCTTTTCTTAGATTATATTGGCCAGGATCGTCATCGTATTTTAAACAAAACAATATGACCAACAATAATTTTGACATGATGTAACTGAAATATTTATAAAAATGATAGATTTAATGTTATTGTAAAATAAAAAAAAAACAACAAAACTTTTTTTTAAAATATTTTATATTACTTTAACCAACTCCTTATTCTTATTAAAGTCATGACCCCTTAACAAGTCAGCGCTTTTTCTCTGACAACAACAAAAGATAGTTTGCATGAATTTGAATGTACTTCTCATTCTCATATGTTATTGCAAATATCTGCTTGTATATTTTTTACATGAATACATCATCACACGCATCTTGCGTGTGCACTAACCCAGTTACGCGTCTATTGCATGTACTCAGATTCGCATCCGTATCATCTGACTTGCATATTGGCGTGCGACACGCTTTAATCATCACTCCTCTACCAGATCCAAGCTTCTCCATGTTTTCATAATAAAAAAGGCATTTAAAACCATACTCACACAACGTATATAGCAAAAATAAACTTAGGTATTGCACGATTTTATGTAGCTGTACATTAAAAGCATCATTATTTCTTTTGATATGTATTTCCATAATAAAACATAATTCATAAGATTCTCACACACGTACGAAATCGATGAGCGTGTGTGAGCTCGAGCACTATGTATTTGTATGATGGATACAAATTACAGTTTTCGAAGTGGAAATTTATACCTATATTACGTCTTTGTAATGTAGATAAAGAGGTTTTGAAGGTATATCTGATGTTCATTTTTAATTAACCGGTATTTGATGATTTGAGAAATGATTTGCAAAATATTTTTCAGAAAAATGTGTTTTTTTTTTAAATTCTCAAGATCCATAGCACTAAGATTTACACTGACAAATATGAGGGATTTAATTTGAGACATCTTGCGTGTGACGATCAAAAATAATGTAGGGTTCTTAAGTTGAAAATTAATCTAGAACTGATTTTCAATTGTTTATTCGTGGCTCTTGAGCCAGGCCATACTATTTAGATTTAAATTTTGAATATTTTTCTAAATAATCTAGCTTAAAAAAAATAATGACGAATAACCATATACAAAAATAAAACACAAAAATTAAATTTTTACAAACAAATATATAAAACTGTAAATCTTTATTCAAAAGTATTTGAAGCAGAAGTGCGAAATACAAGAAATTCATATTGGGACACTGTCAGTTTCAGGGGGGACATGTCCCTCCAGCAATTTTTTTGTCAATTAGAAATATTAGATAAACCATGTATTTCATTTTTATGGGTATATCAATAACTTCAAGTGCGGTAGATGGTACCCGGTCTGAATTCCGGCTGTGATCTTTACATAATTTATATTTTGTCTCTATAGAAATTTTATCAATAAAAAATGTTTGGTCTGAAATGAAATTATTTTACATTCAAACTGTATCAGGCTATGGGAAATGAGAATAATTTTACCAGAAGTGGATTAGAACTGAATAATGAACTTTTTGGCAAAAAATATTTTTACAGAAACGCTGAAATTTGTAAAACTGAGTTTTGAAAAACAAAATTTTAAAACCGGAATTTAAAAAAAAAAAAAAAAATTTGTCATACAGAATTTCGTAAAAACTAAAATTAAAATCCCCAAAAAAAATTATTCAAATAACATCGTGACAAAATGTCTCTCCTCAAAACATTTTCTGGATCCACCTATGATTGGGGGCAATAATTCTTTAAACTGCAGATGCAGAAGATGATATGGATACCAGACAATTGCTATTATCAGCAGAATATAATGCACAGTTTAAGGGCTATTTTCGGGTTAGATAAAATCCTTAGATTTTAGTGCACATTACCAACCGAGATTCAAACTGCAGCTTTTTTGGAGCTAATATATATATGTTTATAACGTTCAGTGTAAGTTTGAGAGCCCACGAGTTTTCCGACGAGCTGGCGAAGGACTTTAATGAGCAATCGTCCAAATATTTTATGTCAACTGGAAGGGCTTATCTCAACTACCTGTTGAAGAAGCTCCTAAGCCATTTATGGTTTGATGTTTAATTAAGTACCGTCACGTACAAATTCAAAAAAGAGAACAATTACACTTCTTTGAAGCGCGCTTAAGATACAGAGTACTGCTGCTATATTAATAGATCGAAATGACCAGGTGCTTTATAACATATCCCCATTTAATTTTACTGATGCAAATATATACGAGTATACTATGTTTTTCACAAGGTCTACAAATTTGCCGCCGACTGACGTTTTATCAAGGCTGACAAAAAATTGAAGTTCATCGATTATTTTAAATACAATGTTAAACAATTTGAATAAACTATATTATGCTTAAGCGCACTGGATCAGCGCGAGCGCAGGTAATTACAAACATATTTTGCAATTATAAATTCAATTGCACACTTTCAAGATGCAGCTTTGTACAAAAGCAGGTGTTTACTTTGGGAATATCATTTATCGAATAATAAGATCATAATATGGAATGCAAATTGATGGGTAATTAGTATGATAGCGATAATAAGAATTCCATTATTTCTATAATGGAGGATATATGTTTTTTATTATATGTACGAGTATATATTTATATGTAGGCTATAGAGTGGAGTAGAGTATAGTGTAGAATGTAGATGTTCTTAAGCAGGTGAACTTATGGAGTCGTTGTTTTTCGTCTTTGATATTAATTGTTCGATTTTTTGTTGATACCTATATTAGGGATCTTCCATGTGTCGTAAAATATACTTTTGACAGATGGCACTACTTTACAGACGTTTACATACCGATTAAACTTTAAAACAACAAGGACTTAGTTCGATTGATCCAAATTCAAGATTGTCAATCCATATTTTTCTATGATGAAAATAAGTGACGATGATGATTGGAAGGGGGAACCGTCTCGAAGAGACTGGTCCATTGTGCTATAACCCGTAATTTAGAGTCGGTCGTTCTTCGGGAACGTACCCGATCTCTTGAAGAACTTCGCAATCTTACTAAAAGGAAGAAGGCGGTGTGAGTCAAGGGGAATCTTGTAGGAGTGAAACACTTGACATCTGATGAGCTCGGTTTGGTATGTGGTTTCCTCACGGGTCACTGCCGACTAAATTAATCGCCGAGTGCCCCAATCGAAGATTCATTTAGTCGGCAGTGAGTACCGCATACCAAACCGAGCATTTTACGCTTTAAATGAAGCGCTGATTAATTAACTCTCACACTAGGTCTTCTCATGCTCATCATGTCTTTCACCCACGATTTCATAAGTGATGATGATACAGCGACGCTTGACTATCGGAACATATAAAGACAGGCGCATCTCCTTCACCCTCGCACAAAATTAACTGAGCGCCGACCTAGCTTCCGCCTCAATGAAGAGGCGTAGGATGCGAGAGGTCTAATTACCAGTGGACCCCTTTGGAGGACAATCCCCAAGACTTACAGAAAGCCTTCCGGCCTTGCCAAAATACGTTGGTTCGAAACCCTCTTAACTGGATTGTTACCTAGATTGATTGGACGGAGTCCAATAACATATATTATATTATATTCCCATATATATATATATAGAATTTATATGTTCAAGTATCATCCGATTATGCGCATCACCAATATACATTCATTTTAAATGCTCAGGCAAAAGTTTGTTTTATGGGCATAAAAATACAAAAAAAGAACCGAATTTTCTCTTAAAGCATTTTTGGAGACTTTAATGTTTGTATACATTCTCTTTATTTGAAAGAAAACACAAAGTATTGGATTTAATTCCCCATAAATATTTATAACCTTTCAAATCTAGGTATTGCGTCAAAACGCGTCCTCTTACTCCCTTTAAAAGAAAAGGGCTAACTGTACAATATTTTCTAGTTAAATCGATATTGTAGTGTTCTGCTCATTTATGTTTTTAAAGCGAGTTTTTTTATTACAAATTATTTTATCTGTATGGATTTTTATTTTATTTTTGGAATCTGTATTAAGGTGTTGTTTAAAACCGTTCTCATTAAAATAATACATTCACAAAGCTTTATTATGTATAGTTGGATTTAACTATACATAATAAAGCCTAAATTATATTCAAGTTTAATATTTTACTAATGTCTATGTCTTGCATCATATCACGTTAATATGCTACTTTGACACCTAGCACAAACGAGCACAAACACAATACTTATAACAATGTATATGATGTGAATCAACATAAGAAGCGGTACGAGCGGTTCTTTGCGACAGAGTTCGAGAACATATAACGTGTTTTATCCAATGTGTTTGTGTATATGAGTGTGTGGACAAAAGCATGGAGACAATATGGTGCCATCATTTATATTATATAGTAGATTAAATGTGACAGTTTTTTATATGAGCCATTAACTCAACAATGCGCAGCATCGACGAACGCATGTTATTGACCTGCGCGTATCTTACTTTTAACTCCATCATTAGCCATCATTTTGAAATCAATTTAACGTTTCGTGTAATTTACAAATTTACAATGATTATTTAAATCTAATTATTTAGATTATTATATGTTAGGAATTCCTAATCCCGCCACAGAAGATCCGCAAAGCTTTAAAAGGTTTCCCAGAAATGCAAGGCGTACGATCCTTTTCTAGAGGTGTAATTACATAAAATGCGATCGCGTCTCGCCGAGAGCTGCGCTGTAACGCATTCCAATCTACCCACTCTCGTGTGTGCATGCATAGCTTATACTATACAATATTTATACATATATAGTTGCACGCACACACTCACAGACTTGTGTATGTATTTACAGTGTATATACACCTATAAATTGCCATCATCATTAAAAGATCTCTGGTGGATCGCTTCAATGTTGCGGATTTCTTCAGATATACGCATATACTTTTACACTCTGCAGCATAAAACATATACAAAAAATGTTACCATGTATTTTATGTAGAAATTTTCTATTTATAGAGAGCATCAATCGCAGTTATAATTTATTCGACTAGAACGCGCGTACTTTGATGAACAGCGAGTGCAATAATCCATGAATAATTATTGTGCTTTAATGACTATGATTACGAGCAAAAGAAACAAAAGACATCAACGAAGCGACGAACGTTTGTGTGTGAGCAAAAAAAATGATACATATTCATTGTTAACCATGATTCGTGTCTACACGGGCTCACTCATTGTAAGACCACAACAACAACAACCACAGTAACAAAAATAGCAATTTTATTAAAATGTGTTTATAAAAATTTAAATGTAGATATCAAGTACGGCGAGTAAGAGTTTTGTGTGTATTGTAAACGTCGTCGCTTGGTTCGCGAAAGGTCAATGCGCAGGTTTCTCTTACAAATGCGCGCTGCATTATCATTAAACTGATGCCGTGCCGCCGCTTAAAGAAAAATACATTTCATATTTTAAAATACATACCGGAGAACTCGTCGAATGTATAATCCAGTGTGTTGCCGCTCGGTGATTTGTAGTTGAAGAGCCAGCCGTTGTCCACACTTCGTTAAGACACTTTACAAGTTTAAGAAAACATCCACTAAACTAGAAACACCCGTCCAACACTCAACACTGCCTCACAAACACTGTCCGCACACAAACTCTCAGAATGCACTTTATGTCAAAAATCGAAACTAACTAATTTAGTCGGATGAAACAACACTGAAGATTAAAACACTGCGCAACACTCTTGGCGGGCACAACAATGATTCTATAATACACAGACGAGCTCCAGAAACAATATTTACGCAGCCGCCGTCTCTTAGGTACAACATATGTATATTTTCTTATTGCACAGCACAGTGCTGTGAACACACTCCTCGTGAAGATCGTTTGGCGCTGAATATACACCTTTAGAACTTGAGCGCACACTGCACAGGTAGACGACGATCGTTGATTGTAAAACGAGTGTGCACGATCGTGCGCGGATACTATATGTAATGTATATATAGTTACCAGTTGCGTCTTTGGTCGGCTGGCATTCGGTATAAGTGGCCGTGTCCCAGCGGTACATAGTGGTAGAATGCTCGATTGTTTGGACAAGTAATGGTTTTTTTTAGTAACTATATTAAAACATAACTTTACTTATATTCAGTCTTATAATAATAATTAAATATTGCAATGAATTTATAGCACAGCGCATAATTCAATTTTACATTCGAAAATATTCAATTTCGTTCTCCACAAACGCCATATTTATACCAGCGATTATTAAATGGTAATAATGTAGGTTTAACATTTCTATTATTTTCCGGTGGGCATTTATTATTTGGTGGTGTGCAAAAAAAATAGGCCATAAAGTATTTGTGTAGGTCGTTGTCGAACGAGCAAAGATAATAGTTATGTGATCAAAAGAATTTTTCATTTTCATATGAAATAATATGTTCTTTTGATTTTAAGCTTTTCTTAAATTCAGGCGTAGCTTTAGATTTACAGAAAATACTTGGGTCGTGGAACTGATTTTGTTTTGCCAATAAAAGAGTTTTTATTTCATGTTTTTATAATTGCTAATAGTATTTATAAAATGGTGATTATTATCTTGTTGATTTTATATTAAAAAAAAATATTATATACAAACAGTGTTTATAGCATTTCTATATTTTTATTTACACATTTTAATTTATTTTACAAAACAAATTTGCATAAAAAATTTAATGTATTTTGTATTTATTTAGTTTTGTAAATTTATATAAATATATTTAAAAAATAATAAAGAAATGTAATTGTTTCCAAAAAAAAACTAAAATTACAAAATAAATTAAAATTAGTTTTTTTTTTAAATGGTAATAAGCCGTTACAAAAATGGCATTCAATTTAGGGTTTACTAATAAAAAAAATTGAACATTTTCTTTATGTTGATTGTTTTTGGTAAACAAGTTTGTCATTTTAATTTTTTTAGCAATACAAATTAATATATCTAGGATTCTTACAATAATAATTATTTATTGATCCACTAATATTAAAATTTTCAACATTTTCATACAAATATTCTCACTGTGCTCGCGGCCCTGCCGCGGTGGCGGTGCCCGCTCGGAGTATATGAAAGTGTGCTATCGAGTATAACATAGTATGTGTTTATATTGGTCGTACATTTTGTAAGGCGCGTTGCGTGCGCAATTGCGGTTTTCTTGCGGTGTTTTTGTGTGTATTAGTTTATCTGAAATATATAAATACATATATACGTTTACAAAGAACCCAAAGAAATTATGTTAAAGTTTACGGCTTTCGATTAAAATGGTTTCATGCTAACTTGTTTTTAAATGCATTTACATTATTTTATGGTTTTTTACAAAAAAAATAATATTATGTCCTTTGTCCTTCTTAATGATCCTACACTTTTGAAAATTAGTGGTGAAATACATTTTACGACATGAACGATACAAAGTCCTTCCACGTTATTTTTATTCTTTTTTGAAACATTTGTAAATGCTTAGACAAATGTGAATGCGAGTGCACCTCCCAATTTCTGACGATTTAGCCCTAGCGACTAAATAATTATGTATAAAAGATTTTGTCGTTTTTGTGTGTATAAATTCAAATCAAATATCCTCAGAACCATCCCTCGAAGTGTGTCCTTGCACGATAAAATACTCATATAACAGGTGATATACAAAATATCACAATACCACAAATACATATGAGCTTCTCGGTCTATCGGCGTATATTATGTATCAGTATGTGTGCATGTCTGAAACACACAACAAAAACCTGTTTTGAAAACTACAAACACACAGATAAACCAACGAACATATTTACTCAACTCACACGTGCAAGTGTGTGTGCGCTCAATTGTGTGAAAAGGAACGATTTCGAATGTAATTTTTCGAACAAAAAACCGCGAGAGCGCACGCGATCTCCAAGTAAACAGACTCTATTTAAGTCGTAGTGTATACGCATAAAAACAACACTGAAAGAAAATACAGATATTATAATATAGTACATATAAAAATAAAGGTTTAAGAGCTTCTTTGCACGCAATAGGTTTGGTACTACAAGGAAGGATGGAGCGGATATATTCCGAATGTTAGATGTTATAATCCTTCATTCTGTAGAGTTTGCTAAAAGTATACAACTAAAAAGTTTTAAAAAAAACTTAATAGGGTTATGCCAAAACCGGATATATGAAAAATAATTACTTTAGCTGTGGGCAACCATATGTAAGCATGATATTTTTAATTATTTTTAATATATTATCAGTGCATAATTTATTAGCGCATCATTAATTATTATTATATTAGGTTTGAATGTTTAATAGAACTTGATTTACAATTGCTTAAAACTAGCAAAAAAACAGCAGTTTGCTAACTTGTTTACGCTGTTTACAAAAATAAATATGCAGCTAATTCTTCTTCACTCCACCCTATACACAATACGCACTAAGGCGTTTGCGTGCGCAAAACTTACCGCAAATCGTCTCAGACGTGCGCACAAAGCGCGGATTACGTGCACGCGCAAAAGGCAAATACAGTTTTTTGTTTAGATTTAATTAAAATGTGTGCGATGCAAGATTCTAGACAGCAGCGCGATGTGCAGTAGGCGGACATGCAGGTTAATTGGGCCAATGATTATCTGGCGAATTGTATTCTAAGGATTGTTCATCGAGTGTGCATTTTTTATCATTTTCGCTATATTTACTGTGTTCTTTTGTCGATATTTTTTGTGTTCTGTCTTTCTTTGTATTTTTTGTATATTTCGAACACAATATAAATTACCTATAATATAGTTAATGCTCATCAGCTTTCAGCTCGACTATGTCTCGGACCATTTGTTTTGTTGTATCTCAACAACATACATATTACAAACGAAACCTTACAATTGCGCATTATATGTACACAGATTAGTAAATAAATCAGAAAGAAAGAAAATGCAAACTCAATGCATTTATTCGGAGGTATTTACCGAAGACAGAGTACATTATCAAAAATATGTTTTGTTAATTACTTTAAAAATAATACATATTATATTGCTTTAATAAGTACAATAATAAAAAAAATCGTGAAATTATATAGAAAAGCTTACCTTGAGTAAAAGCTCGATTAAGCTCTTTTGAGGTATTTAAGAAGTCCGTCAGCGACATCTTCTGAAACAAATGTGAAGGTTGTTGTAGTTAGTGTGTACTCAAACCACATGGTTAGTATTGTTAGAGTATAGAGGTAATCAATGTTCATAATAAAATATATTTTTTTTATTTAGTTAATTTTTATCAATATATATGTGAGTTTTACATTTAATTATATATTTTTTTAAACAAACCGGTTTTGTTTTAATTATTAAATGTATAATATATGTATTGATTAAAATTAACGAAATAAAAAATATATATTAATATTAAATATAAATATTATTGATAAATTTAAGTACCGTGCTGTAGGACGGATCTTAATTCGCAACATTAACTTTTATGAAACGTTTATATACACTATACATGTCTATGTTCTATATGTCTATCAGGCCATCTGTGTATATCTGTATATACATCTATGAGTCTATATGTCCATCTGTCTATCTGTCTATCTGTCTATCTGTCTATCTGTCTATCTGTCTATCTGTCTATCTGTCTATCTGTCTATCTG
>JAAAKO020009443.1:0-18296 GCA_010015015.2 Bolitophila cinerea | reverse complement strand
TTTTGAATAATATGAATTGATGATATACAAAATTAAATTGCAATTCATTTTTGTATATATTATCTCGCAAATTGCGATAGTATTTTATGTTTTATGAATGGTAGATTTTTAATAAAATAGACAAAATAAACATTATACTTAAAATTAGAAATCAAATAAATACAGCTATATAAAACTATTTAATATTAATTAAAACGCAATTAATGAATTTACCTTACGTTGAATTTAACCTTTTCCTATGTTTTCTAAAAATATTCATTGTTTGAATTAATATAAAGTGTCCCGAAAGTCAACATCATTCATTTTGCCCTTTGTGTGTATTTTTGAATATATTTTGAAAGGAATGTTTAAAAGTAGTTGGTCTTGTGGATAAAAAGTAATGATGAAGTTATTTTTACTAATCAAATCATTTTACAAATTAAGTAATAAGACACCTTTTCAAGATTTTAGGATATTTATACTAAAATGTATTTTTGTTTTTTTTTATTATTTTCTATGAAAAGAAGGAGTTACGTGCTGAAAATGTCTCTTTTTTCATCATTATCATAATCATCATCAAAGTAATCATCATCATCATCATCATGGCAAATTAGGATGTGCGGTGAGGGCAAGAGCAAAAAGCTTCACTATAGAGGTACTCAGTCACTGATAACAAACAGAACAGCAGCATGATTTGACCAATGTAAACTGTAAACCTGTGTGGTCAACGAATTTGGCCCAATGTCTTACAAGTGATTTTAAGAACCCAATAAATGAACTTTAAAGTACAATCTATACATACTATATAAGTATGGGACATATCAGTATAAATAATTATATATATAAAAAACCATATATATATATATATATATATATAATTATATATATATAGATATATATATACATACAAGCAAACGGAACTTGATCTTTTGTTTACGATTTACTGAACTTTCTTTGTTGATAACTGATCGTATGGCAAAGATGAGCAATAATTGTAAATGAATATTTATGAAAATAGCGTTAATCTATTAATTGAACAGAGATAATGCTAAATGTAATAATATATGATATGCACTGGCGCACACTATTAATATAATTAAATTTGTTAAACTTGCTAAAACTTCATTGAACTTAAACGTAATAGCGTGAACAGTTTACTAGTTGCTAGATTTTACCTATACATTAGATATTTTAGGAAAATCCGTCTCTTAAATAATTTGCAAGATCTACTCATCAAGATCATAATCAAACATTTTTTTTAAGTTTGAGCGCAGCCACATCTTCTGGGAGCCTTTTTAAAATTTATATATCGAATTTGAAAGTAACATTTAGTCGATATATTGGATTCAATACAATTTGGTAAAGTTATTTCTGTGGATCTCTGTGGTTTTATCAAATAAAAAAGCAAAAAAAAAACATGTACAAGAATTTAAAAAAAAACTGATTAAATTTAAGTTATATATTATCTTCAAAGCAAATTCTTATAATATATTTTTTGGTTATCTAGAAATTAAAACTTAGTTTTTTCGGAAATTTAGCGTCTAAATCCAAAACCTTCACGGAACACCTGTGAGCCGCTTAACACAGATTGGTAAGCGCTGATTTAGATAATGCTCAATACAAACTTTTAATGATTATCTTATATAATATCTAATGTTAAGCTGTGAATCCTTCATCCTTCTATACTCTATATCCGCAGCTTAAAACAGATATCAAAGAACTACAGTGCAAAAAATTGTTATTTTGTTTAAAAAAAAAAAAAAGTAAAACCAGGACCACGATTTCTTAAATGGCGTAAATAACAGTGGAATGGAGAAAAATAATAAAAGTGACGTTTTGATCAGTGTTTGTATCCATGTATCCAACCTCTTAAAAATCGGCTATGAAACATATATAAGGTAAACATCTATAAGATCGGATTTTTAGGCGAAGAAGAAACCTGAAGCAGATTTTCTTGGGAGAAATCGCATAAGAACTGGACTGCAAGACAATGGCATTCAGTTTGCTGGAGTGATGAAACGCTATTTGAGGTATCGGTTGGTAACAGTAATTACAGAGTTCTTTGAACCGCAAATAAAGATTGCTCACGCCGAAAAATTAAATATCCGGGATAGGTTATGAAAAGGTGACATATGTTTGCCAACAAGGTGTTAGTAGCTACCAGGAGATCATAAAATACCCTCGATTCCTGATCGGAAGTAAGGAGTTAGGTAAATTTATATGTCAACAGGACGGCTTACCTTCCTCACAGTTAAAAATATGAAATCTTTCATGAAATCCCACTAATGGAGCCTACACATATCTCCAGTTGAATCCTTTTGGGGTAAAAGATTTGAAAAAGAAACTCAGCTCAGACAAACAGGAATAGTAGTTTTGATAAAATTCAATCGCTTCGCTTGACAGGCACAATTCTTATAAAAGGGGACGCAACTCAGTGGTAAAAAAAATAGTCGTACTGATATGATTTTATATGCAAGCGGACAAACTTAAATAAAATTAATATATTGTTTATAAAATGCAGATAAAATAAAACTTTGATATCAGTATTACAATCAATATGTAATTTTCAAAAATATAATATTATTTAGTTTATAAAAAAACGTTATACTCGGTTAAAATGTTCAATACTGATTGTCGAAAAAAGATTGCAATGGCTAAATTAACATAATGTGATTTGTAGTATATTATTTATATTATTTATATTAAATTATAATTTAGCATATGATGATCTTCAATATAACCTTTATATATCCTAATCCTATATAATACTTTGAGTCTTAATCCTTTTTATGTTGCTGCTGAACCTATTTGTCATAAACAACATTTATAAATACGCTCGCCACTTAATTATTATAAACAAAGTATTAAAGTTAAAGTGTACATTTGATTACACGCGCACACATGCTTTGTATTTGTTTTTGTGTCACACATGTAAACAAAGAATGTTTATGGTCCTTGTGTAGTGTAATAATCTAATAATAATATAAGTATAATGTTTGGACTGTCAGAATAAGCTAACATAATAAAATATTCAAAACTATATATAAATATATATAAGTACAACATTTTGTGAGAGTTTATTTATCTTCGTTGCCGTCGTGGACATTCGCGAGCGCGACCTTGACCATTGCACATCGCGTGTCGTCTTAATTCAATATATATATGTATTACATATACTATATATTCACCTCCTATTATACAATATACCGTTTATGCGCGTAAATTGCACACAAAGGCGCCTAAAACATGAATATACACATTTATTTGTATGTATATAGTATGTATAAATTGAGGAACTCCTTTTGTAGATTAAAGTCGTGATTGAAAATGTCTACAATAAAATCACAGTGTTTATTATGGGTTTGCGTGTGGCTATATTTATATTCATAATATATATTATAATATGTATATATAAGTGTATTTGTATACGATGTACATATTTTATATTTATAATAGATGAGTCTTGACGGTCGTGTTTCAATCTGCACGATGCGACCGACGCACGAGTGTCAGTGTTGCCATAATGAAGACATCAACAATCAAGTGTATTCATTATGATATATATACCTCCTGCAATACGTATATTGATATATAAATAATATTATTATGTATATTCTGACTAAACATATATTTATTGATAGAACATACATCAAGACACGGAAGCTATACACTCTCAATCGTAAATGCAAACAAAACGATTTTAAACGATTATTAATAGACATTCTATATTAATTCCTTTGCCGCCGAATGTACATAAATATTACATATATGAATATACATATATATAATATATAATACGTGCGTGATACATAGTTTGCATATGAAATTAATTTGCATTACCACTTTTGGTTTTATTTATGAAAGGGGGGGACGCACACGCGAGGAGCCACCATGGATTTATTAAAATTGCTTATAAATATACCATACTTATAGTATATAATCATATCATAGGTATACAACGTATAATAACAAATGACGAAGATGATGAGATATGATAACGAAATTAAAATTAGTATACATTTTTGTTGACAGCTCTTTTGAACTTATAGTTATTGTTTTACCATTATAACATTATTGATAGACTGAAGTTTTTGTAAATACCAGTAAGTCCATTTGGAAAAAAGATGGGTCAGATTATGATTGACCAGAAATTCGAGTCTTGACCTTAGTAAAATATCGATAATTCTCGATATATTTGACTTTTAAGTTTGTATAAAACTTTTTCATTTAAAATAATAAAAATGGATTGAATTTATGATTAATTTAAAAAATAACTCTACTATAATATGTTATCCCCAACAAATTTGTTTCATCCTTAAAAATACATACAAAACACACAATATATAAACTCTTAACAATGAGTCTGTAAGTTCACAAAACTGAAAAACTGTTTTAAAAACACTTAAAATTCGTAGTACTGATAATAAATACAAAACGTAAAATCTGTATTCTTTAAACCAAATACTGAATGTGTGTTACTCTGAAAACGCATAGCTCGTAAATTCGCATCAATGAATGTTTACAACTCTCAAAATTGCACCTGACGTATCATTTAGTGGATACTGGTTTGCCCTACACTACACTGGCGAGTCACAGAGGGTTTTCTCGAGAACTTCTTTTCTATAATTCTCGAGAATTTCTAACCATTTTTTTTTCACTGATCTCGAGATATTTATTTCGATAAGTTCGTGAATTTTATGGGTCCTAAAAAGTTTAAAAGTTTTATTGAAGAAAGGGCTTAAAAAAAGCAGAAACGTTTAAAATAACTAAAAACGCCAAAATGTTCAAATTTGTTTCCTCATCTTAATGTACATATCTTTATGGTGGTCAAAAGCCATCCCCATTTTTGGGGTGTTTTAAATTTGTATAAAAATAATATAACAAATAAAATAATAGTAATAATGAATATGTTCGAAGAATGTCACAGTACGTTATATACATTGTTTGCATACATTAATACTTAATTAACTAAATACCAAATGTTATATTGCCTTTTACTTTTATGATTAAATATAATTTTAATCAAAATTCACCATCCATATTTTTGCTATATAAATTTAAAGTTTAAATATGGAGATTCCCCACCTACTTTGACCATCCCAAATCCTTATTGGGAGAGAATAAAAAGGAATGATGCCATTTTTTATTTTTCAAAACATATTTATTAGAACGGATTAGTTTTTTTTTTCTAAATAAGTTTCATACAAACTTTTAAGCTTTTATACCAGAGAATGTCAGAATTAAAATGAAACTATATATCACACTAGAAAACATTAACAGAGGAGAGGATAATGGTCCAGAGGAGCGGAAACGCAGACCTAAAATAACATATGAAAAATCATTTTTGAAAAATGACCATATTTAAATCAGTTTCAAGAATTTTTGATCGCCATTTTTTCGTATGACCCCGTTTTTGTAATTTTACTCTGCAGTTTGATTTCCAACATCATGCGTCTGAAGGTATTGAGGAGTACCACAAAAATTCTATAAATTAAACTAACCCAAAATAAACTTTTCGACTAGTTTTACACATTATCTTAATTATTTCCATCCTAATGTACCACCCTTAAGTATGTCAAATAATGTTCGCCAAAAAGATTAAATTCATGTATTTAATTTGGATTCAAATCTAAAGAAATTATAAACACTTTGAAATACTATATAAAGGGGCTCTTTTAAATGATTTTTGGTGGAGTCTGTCTAAGGGGCAAGAATTGAATAGACGACAAACTACCTCCTTTCCATACATCCATAAATTTCCCATTATAATTAAAAAACAATATTTTTGATCTTCCTTTTCTATAAAAATAAAAAAAGCAATTTTATTTAGATAGGAAAGACTTTCAAAATATTATTTTTTTCAAAATGAATTAACCAAATTGTATTTAAATTATTTTTTATATATTTTATTATCTGTTTGATACGTACGTTTTTTAAAACATTTTTTATAAACTTTTTTGAAGGAAAATAAAAATAATTTTAAAAATTTATAAAACCTCTTTTCTTTTTAAATAGCGATTAAGCTAAATGCGTATTACTCGAACCTTTGTTTTAAAATTGGAACGCTGTAGAATTCACACTTTCAGATTGATTTGAAATTACAACTGTATCTTCTTAGAGATAGATTATCAAAAAAGTACATAAGAAACTTCAGAAGCATTTATTCCTAGTGGGTCACAATGTGGTCAGATCATGTTATTGCGTCAATTAACCAAATCACAATTGGACAAATTACGGATAATCTTTACTTTTAAACAAATATTATAGATAAAGTGGAGGTTTTTCTTAATACTGAAAGAACAAATTTCACACTAAAAAATCACCGTAAGATTTTAAAGTTAAAAGCCGTCCTTTCTAAATGATTTTTAAGGGGGAGTGTTTCTTTTCTTAAGCATTGTAGTTTTTGCGAATAAAAAATAAACAAGTACCAAAAACCAAAAAGAAGACTAGCAAAAACTAGAAAATTATTAAATATTAAAAGAGAATTAAAAGGAGTAAAGGCTCTTGCAATGTCTTCAAAAATATTGAGATATTCTTAATAATTTGCTATTTTCATTACCTCACAAAATTCACATTAAGTAGAAGAAAAGCAAAGGTTTTAATCGTTTATTTTAATAGATTAATTTAGGATAAAGGTTATTTTAGAAACCCTGTGTTGGAAAGACGGTTGCTAGCAATTATACAAAACATTTGTTTTTGTACCTATATGTAAAGTATATGTGCAATCCAAATACCAAACCTCAATATTAATACTTAATCTATATATTCTGACAGCTTTAGCTCAAAAAACATGCTTGTAAATCATAATTCATTGCTGTGAAGCAAAACGTATATAGCTTACGGCGACCATTGTAATGAAAATGTTTAAGTTTTTTCTTCTATTTCTCGTTAATTATTTAAAGCCGCACGCGAGCTTGATTTAAAATACAAGTATTGTACCTATACTCGTACATTCTATATTATATAGTATATATATATAGATATACGATATACTCTTATACTATATATATATATATATTTAAAAGCTGTCTAACTTGAACACAGCAATTCCAATTAATCATAAGAACTGAATATATTTATGTTCCATTTAATGAATGAGTTGCGAAATATCAATTAATAATTGTGTCTTTTGGACAATGCGCGTGCGCTCTAATATGGTGCAAAGAAGTTTGTGTATGTGTGTGTGAGTATTTGTCTTAGTCATGCGCACAATTGGTTTGTGGGCCGAAGTTCGCGAGCGATAAGTTGAATGGCCTGTGCTTAAGAAAAGCCCAACAGCGTGGATCGAATATAAACGCGAATAAAAACAATTACAAACTGAATCTGAGTTAATTTTGCGGGTCATGAACAACTTAAGGCAAGTGCGTTCACACGATATTCTGTTTATATTAGTGATTTAAACTGTTATGGTATTATTATTATAGTACGCTCAATGAGCAAGCTTAAAAATGGAATTCATCGGTTGTGAATAAATGAGATGTAGGGTTTTTTTTACTTTGAGTAGACATGACAGTTATAATAAATAATATACTTCCATTGCAAATTATTTTAGTTATATTATTTCTGGTTTACGAAACTTGTGTAGAACTTATGATAATAATTATAGATTTTTGAAAAATAATATCAAACATTTCCGTTTTGCGTGGCATTACCAAAACTAACTATATTTTAATCATTCAATGACCTAACCTAAGAGTATTTTTTTGCTACACGAAAATGTCAGTTACATGATTATGAAAAGGTAAAAGTTATTTAAAACAGAGAAAATAGTTTTATGAAATTTTAATATTTATTATGCAGTTGAAACATATATAATATAATATATATTATTTTAATACATTCATTTAAAAACACTGCTAAAAAATAAGTTATACAAAAATAGTTTAGATCCCAGATTATGGAATATGATTTTATTAAATAAAAACGACTAAATAATTTAAATAAAATATATTATTACGTTTTTTTTTTTAATTATTTAAAATTGTATGAAAACAATAAACAGGCTACGAATTAATTATAAATCAATATGTTTATTTAAAAGTTATGCTACTGTAAAAAATATTACAATGTAAAAATTAACCCCTTAAAAATTGTTACCATAAACATAATAAGAGTTGCCCAAATTATTTTTTTATCTGCTCATTAGCACATTTTGTTTAAATTATTGACAACTTTTTTGTACATTTTTAATGTACATTTTTGTTCTTTTTTTTGGTATTATAAAATATTTAAAGCAACATTTATTGTAAGCATTTCAATAATAATAATATAATTAACAAAATTACACAGCATATGCAAAAAAACACAAAAATATGCGATTCATTGCGCTAAGACCTCCAAGGACAAATTCTAATGTACGGCTTGGGTTTCAGGACATTTGGATTATTAAAAAAAAAGTTAGGGTGGGCATTTCTAATAACAATAATTTGGTGATCGTCCAAAATCTTTTTGAATTAGTTTTTGACCCTATGCAAAAAAAATGTTTGATGTCAAATTGACAAATCCACATAATATTAGTCCATCGTTTAAATTTGGCAACTCCGGTGAAAACAAACATGCTTACCAAAAGCTGCCAGCTTTGTCTAAATATGAAATATCAGTGTATTGACATGCAGAATGATATTAAATTAGCCATATCTACAAAACTAATTACCACTTTTATTATATATAGTGTGAACACTAATGACCACCTATTGGATATTTTCCTTTGGTTATTGATATTTTTAGGAACTTGTGTAACTTTAACTTGAATGCAAACACAGAAAAGAACGTATTATAAATATTACACTAGTCTACAAAGGTATAACCTTTTTAAAAAAAGATTGCTTCTTGGAAACTGTTCAAAAGCAAGTTAGCAAGGTTACAAAATACAAACCAAAATAATGCAATTTTTCAAATCAAAAATCTCGGATCACTTGATACTTAAATTAGACTCTTTAAGATTAGAAGAAAACTATAGAGCTTCCGGACTAATATTGAACACCAGTCTCTCATCCCTTATTGGATTATGCATCGATAACACTTGTGCAAATTTCACATTTTTTAGAATTGACTATATGTTGGTTGCTTGGTTAAAGCTGGATTTTAATTGTAAAACATTCGCTTACTAGCAAGTGGAAACAAGATGGAAATACAGATTAAAATCAAGTGCGAAAGAGACATACAACATTGCCAGTAACTTCAGCACTGAGTGAAACGTTGAAAGTGCGCTCTTTGCTTGGCAAAAATATCTTCGCATACGTTTTGTCTCTGTCTATCGTATTGTGAATTCAATCTTTTTCAGCATGTCAATGCTGGAATTGCTTGGCAGCAATGTTTAACAATTAAAAGTCAGCTTAAAGCGCACTTTCAACGTTTCTCTCAGTTCTGACTTTGTTATCAACTTGTGAAACATTCGCTTACCAGCAAAAGGATACAAGATGGATATACATATTGAAATCAAGTGCAAGAGAGACAAACAACGTTGCCAGCAACGTCTTTGCTAAGAGATCGTATTTTGAATTTGAATTTAATCTTTTTCTGCATGTCAGTGCTGGATTTGCTAGGCAGCAGTATTTCATAATTAAACCCAGCTTTAGTGGTCTCGCTTGCCTTTTGCGTGTGCAATTTTTCGCGTTCTGTTCTCTATATGATTGCATTTTAAGAACTTGAAATAAATTCCGAGGTATTCAGGCAGTGTAAGAAGATAGCCGAGAGCAGAGCTGAGACATCCATGTCACAAACAAATGTAGGCTATTTTTTCTATAGAAGTTTTTCTATGATGGCGGTTTTAATATGGCTACTGCCTATTTTCTTTATTGAATTTGTATTAAGAACCATATAAAATCCTTTAATTTCTTTCCCAAGGTTTACTAATATTTTTTAATTTTGTTTTAAGCTAAATTATAGAAATTATAATAATATCCAAGTCATTTCATATTTATTTTCAGGGTTTTATTCACGTTCGTATATGGTTTCCTCAATTCGTAGGAGTAGTTATGCAATCTGATCAGGAGCTTATTATTATGTGCAAACCACCAGAATCAACTGTTATTCAAAATAAAGCTGCTGGTTTTGCTGGCAGTTTGTAAATAAATATAATTAACATTAGCAAATTATGTAAATTAGCATGGTTTCATGTTTTAGTCCAAATGGTGCTCGTGTGTCAGGCATAGTTGAAGAATCACCTGGACGTTTAGAATATGAAGTTGCATTGTACAAGGAAGCTCCTCCAAATGCTCAAACAAATATGATAAAAAAAAATTTGGAATATTTACAAAATGGATCATCGCATGGCTTGTACAACAATGAGTTACCGGTAGATCAAGCTATTCCAATCGGTACTAAGCTTCAATTGAGAGCAAAGATAAATGTTCAAAGTGTTTGGAAATATATTAAACTAATAGAAGTTACGGTAATATTTGGTTTTTCTTTTAAAAAAACATAAATATCCTAATTGTATATTTAATTTAGGTATCCCCAGATCCAAATGATCCACATACTTCTGGTTCCGTAACATTAGTAAAAGATGGATGTAAGAATAGTGAATTTCCTTCAATTATTCCCTACCAGGTAAATAATATGATACTTCTACAAAGTATGTAAGCAGCTTTCTGCCGTCATGCAGCAGTCGGTTCAGAAAAATACCGTTAACTGCTGGGAGATGGGAATTTATAAAGATAGTTCGAATAATAATAATATTAATTTTGTCCGTCAAATAATTTTAAATTCAAACAATGCGTTGTACTTCGCGCTTATTCGCTTTGTCAAACTTTTTTTTTAGTTAGTTACGCTAACAATAAAATGGGGTAAGCTAACAAAAATGTGCACGATTCACTGTGTACAATGCAATGTGACAATAATAAACTAAAAAACTAAATTAGCCGTATTCGAATTTATTTTAATCCTATAATTAAAACATGTTTATTTTATACACAGCCCGCAAAATACAGAGAAAGACCAAATGAAATATTTATAGATTTTCAAGCGTTCTTGTTAAGCTCAATGAAAGCAAGAAGTACTTTATGGATTCACTCCCAGGTACCCAAATGAAAAGAATAATTAGTATTTTATAGAAGAAAAAAAATCTAAAACACATATATTAATTTTAGATAAAGGCTTGCATGGACGCTTTTGATTGCCAACCTGATATCTGTCATGGCACTTCATTGGCTAGACATATCAAAAAGAAGAGGTCAACACTAAATGAAACGGAATTTACAAAATTTAAGGAATACATTCAGTATACTGTCACAATGCCAGGCGAAGAACATTTGGATGAATTGGAGCAATGCAGTCAATTAATTTGTTTGACTTTAGTTTTTGGTGTCCTTCTTCTCTTTTCAACTATATTGGTAAGAAAATTGAAAATTCAAATATGCTTTATATATTCAAATCGGATGTACTTAGCATGAATGTTTAGATAGATAAATTAAATTAAATGGTGGTTATCCTCATCTCGCAGTTCAGGTGCTTATTTAGTTTACAGATTCGCTGTTAAGATTCCGCAAACTAAGACGAGGTCACCTGGAGGTGTTAGCGGTGGCCTGAACTTCCTGAGTGAGATGGAGATTCCAACAGCTGGTCACGTCACTGTAAAATATGTCCACTGTATTAGCCACCCAAGTAACATATTCCTCTATAACTTGCTGTAAAGTTTCTGTTATTGTACATTTAAAGAAACCCATTAATGGTAGATCGATGTTATTGTATTATTAAAGTTGATTTAAAGGCCAATTAAAGCTAAAGTCGACGGCCTTTAAAGCTATATTAAAGGAATCTAACTTTTAATAGGCATTTAACTTTAAATAAAAGAAAAAATTAATTAAAGGAACTATATATCAAAAATAAATGAAATGGTTGCAGTGGTATGCTGCTCAAGATTACTGTGTCTCCACAAGCAATTCCACTCGAAATCATGTTATGCACATTATTTCACGCGGAATTTTTACGTTTGCTATTGTTGTTAGTTTTATTTAGTTATATTTGATATTATTTGTTACATTTTTTTGTTGATTTTTTTTAACTATGTATAATTAACGAAACATTGAACAAACGTCAAAGCTAATCTCTATACTCATTAGTCATTATAGTTCACGATTTAGCTTGAGATTTTTGAAGATCAGATTTCGCGTAAGCTAATCGCGAACAGAATTTACGTATACGCCCTTTGTAGGAACACTTTAAAGTAACTTTATAAAAAGACGATTTACAGGAACCGTTTTTATATATAAAACATATATGTTTCGGATTTTTTTCTTTTCTCTTTTACGCTATTTGATAGTACTACTAAAATCGCTGATTCTATTTATGTAATTACCTATATAATTTTGCTGTAGTTATTATTAATAACTGATCATTAAGAGTACCGTTTTGGCCGATTCCGGTTTTAAGAAGATACACCAAAACCACCTCAAATATCAAAGTTAAGTTTTAATAAACTTTTATTTAACTTGGTTTAAATATGCTTTACAATTTTCATTCCCTTTAAATATACTTTAATTCTACTATAAATAATCAAAATAATTCTATTCCCTCCTAATTATAATTATAATTCTTAATTTCAGCTATAAATAATGAAAAAATCTTATTTCCTAAATTGCAAATAAATTTACTATGAATTATGAAAAATTACTATTCCCTTTAAATCTCCTTTAATTTTGCTATAAATTCTTAATGTAAAAGTGATTCTAGCGAATTATAAGAAAAATATGTGTTTTATGTCATTATATCATTTCCATTCCCTTTAATTAGTCTTTATTTTAGCTGTAAAAGATGAAATAATATTATTCCCATTAAATTGCTTTAAATTTGCTATGAATTATGACAAAAAACTATTCCCTTTCATTTTAGTCTCTGTAAATCGACTATAGGATTCCTTCATACTCACTAGAGGGGCTGTTTTCGTGAAAGGGTTTGGACACCGATCTGTCAAACAATTGTAATTATGTTGATGCAAAAGTTAACACAGATGTATAAACACAAAAAATGAGGTGAAATAATATTTTGAGAGTAGAGTGTCCAAATTTGTTAATTCTACAAATTGCCACAGGGCTCCTTCCTTGAAGGTTCCCAGTAGCTTCACATGTTATTATTATTTTTTTACATAAGCACAGGCACCGTATATTATTTTCTGTATAGAATCATTGCACCTGGCTTCGCAAAGTACTTGCTCCTTTTATCAATATCCTGTAGGTTATGGGCGATTTAGATTGGTTCGTATGTTTCATCCTCCCTTGGACTGAAATAGGTTTGCTCATGATTATTGTTTCTTCTCCTTGTCAAAATCAGAACTGAAACGTTCATTTTATGATACCGCCGAAATAAGTCGGATGGATCATAAATGTCGATTAGGTGAAAACACTGCAGCGATAGTAGAAACATCACAATTTTCCGGCTTGGTTATTTTTTTTTTTTGTTATGTTATTAGTTTTCGTTCTGTAGCGCAAGTATGTAAGAGACATGTGGTGAGAGAACATACTTTTACAGGCTAGGCGTCAGAAAAGTTAATCGTTTTGAAGACATTTATCTTACATTACATACTTCCACTACTAATTAAAAATTATTACATTACATAAAACATTTTTCATATATTTCAGATGTTCTCAATGCTTGTGAAGATTAAATCCTTTCCTGGTACAACATTAAGTTGGTCACACCGAAATGAAGCTTTTGGTTACACAGGCAGAGCAGTGCAGGAATAAAACTATTAATTTTAGTTTTTTAATTATTTTTAAATACTATATGTTTAAATAGAATAATATAACTTATGGCTTTGAACAGATGAGTGCCCTAAAACTCAACGTCTTAAATCATGACTGACCAGAAAAATGTCGTTAGTAAAATATCGCTAGTTGAAATTAAATTGGTATGAAACTTTTTTTTTGAAAGAAGGCAAATTATTTAAGAAATTTCTTTTTAAAAAAAACACTCAAAATGGGCAAAAATTTAATGATGCAGACATTTTATTCAAAATACCTTTAATCATTGGCATCAACACTTTTATCCATTTTTCGAACATAGGCTTTTCCCATCACAAACTTATTAACCATCCCCAAACTCTTAGAAATTGTGACACTTCACCGTTATAAACATGTGCAGAAATAAATCATTTGGCGGCTCATTTGGCTAAACGGCATTCGGCCAAAAAAGGCCATTTACCTTATTGTAAAGTTTGTTTGTATTCATGTTGAGTAAACTAATAAACCTATTTATTCAGTCCTGTATAAACTTTTTAATCGTGCGCCTTTTACCTGAAAAAAAATGTATAAGTTCATCATATTTAGCAGAAAATACAGACATAAATAATTTTTGCAAATGCCTAAAATGCTGCTCTTTCCAATAATCGTTTCTGAGTTAACGGGAAAAGTGTTTTTTATTTGTTGTGGTTTTGAGAACGATATCTTTATAATGTCAAACCAATTCGAGCGGGTCTGTCATTAGATTAAAAAGGAAAGGAATACGTAAAAATGTATCTTACCCTAATATTTGCCGTGTTTTATTTGACAGTGTTAGATTTATTCAGGCTTATTTGCATGTAAAAAAACACCTCCAAAACTAGCTTTATGATAAGCCGAATTTGAATTAATTTTTAATTTTTCGTATTATTAGTAATTAAGAATTTTGAAAAGTGCCATTTTAACAAAATTCAGTGGATTCTCTTTTAATGAAATCGGTTTAGTAGTTTGGACATAATCAACGAAAATAAGGGATGCTGGGGCAAGTTGTTGCACGAGGTAAGTTAAAACAGTGCTATTTACAAAAAAATCTTCAGCCAATTGTGGTATTTAAGTAAAATGTTCGCACACTGAATCTTGTGTGCAAAATTTAAATGTGATCGGTTTTGCTTCGCAAAAAACAAGCAAAATATTAGCAAAAAACAAACAAAAGACTAGCAAAAACAATGAATTTCATTAAATAAAAAAATCTGCTTTTTTCGACAAATGTATGGCGCATAAGTCTTCAGCGAGTAGATACAATACCGCAATTTACTTAAAGGACTGGCGCCACTGACTGTAGCGCTTATGTCTAATGAAATACTGTTGTTGGCGAAGCTGTCTTGGCTCATATGTCTGCTCGTCTTACCTAGCTTCCTCAATATCACAAAAATGAATCCTATTAGAAATTAAAGCAATCTGTTAAAATCGATGATTAGCTGCCTTATCACTGAATTTATTTTGTTTTGTTTATTTTTGACCAAAAACTACCATCCATAACTTTAATTGAACATCCTCGGTTCAAAAATTATCCCAAAAAAGGGTAAAAGGGTTAATTTTACGTTTGCACCCCAAAATTATTTTTTTTTAAATTACGTCATTCTATTGACCTTTTTTGACATCAAATGGTCATCAACAATTTTGATTGATCACCCTTGGTTCAACAGTTATTCCAAAAAAGGATAAAATAGTTAATTTCACGTTTGACCCCCAAATTAAAAAAAAAATACGGCATTCGATTGACCATTTTTTGACCTTAAATGGTCCTTTTTTCGGAAAAACTATTAAACCGAGGGTGGACAATCAAAGTTGTTAATGACCATTTTTTTGTAATTTGGCGGTGGAAACGTGAAATTAACCCTTTTACCCTTTTTTCGGAATAACTTTAAAACCGAGGATGGTCAATCAAAGTTGTTGCTGACCATTTAAGTTAAAAAAATGGTCAATCGAATGCCGTAATTATTTATCGAAAAATAATAATAATAAATACATGAAATATAAAATATCGTAAATCATACGGCCTCCGAAAAATAAAATTCAAACAAAAACAAGCAAGCCATATATGCATCTTCAAAAAATCGTAATGGCTGTGCAGTGTGCAGACCATGTACCTCATCGGAGAGTACATATGTAAAAACGTTTTCGCGATACTCGTCCACAACAAAGAACAGATCCAAATTAATGGTATTTGACAATAAGTATAATTAATTCGAATATTGCGATTTACAAAAGGGTAAATATGATCCCTAAGTTTTAAAATTGTTTGAATAATAATAGTGATTTTGTAAGAATAGATATTTTGTTAAAATAGATATTTTGTAAAAATATCCGGATATGTCCTACAAAATAGGCACTTCAAGTGCGATATACGCTAACCCACACATAATTTCTGGCAGCCAGCGCATGAAACGTATCTTTGCCAGCGCATCGCGCATAAAATCAAGATTTATGTTCAATATAAATTCTCAGCAAACATATAAAATATGCAAATAAATATGTAGTATACATATTTTATAATATAATGTGAGGACGAGGACGTGAAGTTTTAAGTGTGCGTGTGTGTGTGTCTGTGCAAGTATGTATGTGTGTGCTCGTGCAAGTGTTTGCTCGTGTATATATTCAAATAACGACCCGGTCGCGTCGCGGCGCCTCCTTATGATATGCATCAAACTGACACTATGTGTACGATCGAGTATATTGTAAGAGGGAGATGGGGGGAGAGGAGTGACTGACTGTGTGTGTGTATATTAGACGATGTGGCATCCCCGACGAGATTACGTTTAGATATGCAAATGAAGTGAATGGAAATATCTTAATATGACAATGAAATTGCGCTTTTCATTTTCTTGGCTATGCGATGCGGGCGCCTGTCATGCAAGAATGTGTGTCACTCCAAAAAGGGCGGGGCTGGGGTAAATATTCTCAATCTCATGTATGAGTTGAAATTGGCAGAGCATCTTACTTTTTAAATGTCATGTGAGGCTTTTGCATATATTACATAAATATATATAGTATAGAAATAGTTTTCCACTGCGGGAGTGGGCGGAATGATGAGAAATTCTTCAATTTGCCACGCTGCGCAGAAAAACAACGCATCAGCCGCCGGAGCCCGCGTGGAACAGTCATCAATTTTGCGAAGCGTGCGCGAATCATTTGTAAACATCAGTATACACACTCGGGAAGACAAATTCCGGACACATGGACTTTGCGAAACAGATCCGTCAAAACTCAAGCGAACGCGTCCGGGTTTGCAAGCCTTTAACTAATTTGTGTGTACGCAAGATCAAAGAAGCGCGCGCTGCGTGAGTGCGCTAATTTCTCGCGCTCTTTCTATCGGGCTCAGTGCCTTTGAAGATGCTCGCGCATCGACCGTGGATGGCACCTTCCTTAGTCTGCATAAATGATTAATGATCTACACCAGAATCCATCCAAAAGGCGATCGCAGAACCGATGAATAATTATGCGCTTCGAAATTATAAATCTGCCAACGCAATTGTCTCGATAATGGCCGCAGCAGATAAATTGCAAAACCAAAAAAAAAATAAACAAAAAAATAAATAAAAAGAAAAGAAAAGAGAAACACATTCACACAATACCCGGGGGTCCATTATCGATGGTTTATCAATAATTCTAGGTAGGCTGTTTCTCTTGACACTCGCGCATGCATATGTATATTCTCATATGAGTGTATTTATACATGTCTTGATTCCGAGTTCCGTGACTCGAGTCTCGAGCAAAGGTGCTTGCGCACGCGCGCTCTCTCGCCTAACAGCAACAGGTACATAAATCCTTTCACATTACGACTGGCAAACATTATATATATATATATATATAAACTCGAGTACCGCATTAGTATTTACATATTGTATAGTAAGATTATAGTAGATATTATAGATGTACATTTATCCCGACAGCGATTTGTAATATTTATACAGTATTTCGATTTACGGACAAAACGAGCGCACTGTGTACGACCCAGCAGGAGACTTTGATGTGTACTAATGTGTTTTCGCACCTCAGGTAATTGGATATATTATATTATAGTGTAATCGTTTGCTGTGTGTGTGTATAGACAATATTGTTTGTGTGTGTATATAATCGTTTATGTGTTTGTGTGAGAGTTTATTTCAGGATAAATTAGAACTCATAGCTGTTAGGCAATAAGTTTATAAACCCTATAACCTTTTAGAAATTGGTGAAATCGAAATCGATAGTAACATAAACGAAAATATCTATCGTTTTAGACTAGCGATGCTTAACCACGTGCACTGCGAAAAAATGCACGAGCTTTTGAAAGCTCGCACTTTAATACTTACAAAGGAAGCACACTAAGGAACTGGCGGATTCAGAGGAGGAGCATGGGATATTTTTTAATCCATTAGGAAAAATGTTATTATTTAGAAATATTTATAAACCATGTATTCCATTTTTATTTAATATAATAATTTAATTTCTTTGTATATGGTTATGGAATTATCAATATCTTTGTGGCGCCTCACTTCAGTCCAACCGGCTCACTACTATCTACTGTACATAACACAAAATTATTCATATACTAGGTGTCATTGTAAATCCTTAAATTAAAATATTTATAAGACAAAGTATACTACAAAGTATATACAT
>JAAAKO020009432.1:0-18299 GCA_010015015.2 Bolitophila cinerea | reverse complement strand
CTGGGTTGTAGTGCGACATGAAGAAGAAGAATACCAAATTAAATATTTCCACATTTTATCGATCATTAAACTGAATTTTTTATTAAATGTCATGATAATTTTTGTAATTAGCGCATCGAGAAACAATACTTATACTTTATACTCAAGAAAATCATATATACGTAATATTTTCGGATGTTAATCCAAAACATGAACCTAAATTCTCTTTATAAGAGAATCATGAGAATAAATCTAACGATGCATTAAAACAGCATGAGAACAGCATTACTAAATGTCTAAAACCAATCAAAAATATTTTTAATATAATATTTTTTTAATATTTTTCTTGCATAGCCACCGATAAATTTATCAAACTGTTTTTTTATGCATCATCTCATAATGCTTTTATAAAGTTTCACCATTTATAAATGCCGTACTAAAGCTACTATCGCGCAGAACTATTTAGAAATGCTCTTTTAAAGATGTTATACTAAATATTTTTCGTGGTTTGTTGGGATACAGTACATTAAACCTCTTTGATGGAAAATGTCATGATTATACCTGAGATCAAACATGCGTCCTCTGGTTTGTTACACCACCACAACCACCATAGAGCAACCGCAACCCCCATCATCTCAGCCCACAAGGTGTAGAATATACGGAAAATGCTTGGAAAGAATATGTTTCAATTTTAATTCAAGTACTCTGTGCGGCTTAGTGAAATTGTCCTAAAATGTCTCCAAATTTTTAGCTTAAATAAATCGCTGGTGTCTGCCCGAATTTCCCACACAGATTATTTGCAAATCGCTGCTTCTGAATCGTGTGGCCAAAAAAGAGAAAAAGGTTCTCTCAACATATATATATTTTTATTTTATATATATTCTGCGTATGTGTATATAAAGTTCTATAAGCGCCTTAGCCGCATACGTCCAGATTGTGACATGCGGACTAAACAAATCTGACCACTTCCATGGATGACTCAAATCTGTATTACGTATATTGTCGAGTGCTGTCACTGAACAAACACAATTAAATATTACGTACACCATGTAAATGTCAAATAAGTACTATGCAAACAGTGCACTCGTCGGTGCGTATAGTATATGTCTATGAGAGGTATATGCATCTATATTTTGTATATATATACGCGTGATTTCAAAAACACACACATCAAATAAGCAAATAAATATATATATATATATATATATGTATTTTATATATAAAACAGTGTGGTGACACACACACATTCACAAACGACAAGGGCTATATAAAGGCCTCAATAATTGCGGGGTTTATAGCTGTTTAGCTTATTGCGTTTTTCTTCTGTATATTTGCCTGTTCATAGCGCCGAACACGCTTGAGTGCAAACTCATTTGTATATTTTAGGGGTGGAATATAAGTATACTGAGTATACTGAACTGAGTGCAAAGTTATTTTGTACATCAATGTATGTTTGTATGTGTGAGTGAGTGTGTATATAGAATCATCCCTTTGAACTGTCTTATTCGTTTATTGATAAAACTTTATTGGATTCCATTTGTGCGTATTCCTTGAATGTATTTATGTATATACGCTTATGCTCAAATATATACATGTTGTATATGTATATATATATATATATTTAGTATATATATTGGCTATATATTATATATGATTTATATAATAAATACACGCGAATATGGAACCGAATAACACTTTTCGCACGCGCTGAACCGTGAACCAATTATATGAGTGTTGAATGTGTGAAATACAGTATAAAGTATAGTATACATAAAATATTCTATATATATGTACATTTATTTCGGTGTATGTGTATCGGTATGCCTGAGAAAAGTTATATACATGAATTTTATATATTAAATTATAGATGATGTGGTCTAGCTCTAGAGCGAAAACGCTAAACGCAAGTAAGTTTATTAAATTGGAAAAGTTTGCGCGGACATCATCAAGCCAATATAAATCGAATCATCATCCACTGAGTGTGTGAGCTTGCAGACACCTCCTTAAGACTTATTATAGGTTTGAAAGAGTGGATAGAAGACTTATTGTATTATCTACACACACACACACATTTCTGGATTATAAGGTAGAAAATTCTTACGTGAAATGCATTAAATTTCATTATTTGCCATCAATAAAATATAGTTTGATATATCATACACATAAATTTACGTATGAATGATTTGTGTTATATTTTTATATGTTTATATATTTTTATATGCGCATCTATTCGCGTAAAATGGAATATTCTAGCCGATTGCCGGAATGTATTTATCGATTGCCCATAAAACCGGCTAGACGTATAAGTAAGCTTGGTACTTCCGGTGTACCGCAGATGAAGTGGGATGTGCGCACATAAACGGAACTGTATATATTTTATAATATGTGGCATTTATATATGGTATATCTTATTCTATGCAGACACATTAGACTGTACGAAGGGATATAGATATATACATATTTCTATAAGCTACATTTTGTGTAAAATGACCGGCTCATCAGCCGGATCCCGCAAAATTATTTTTTTTTCAATTGTTAAATAATACGCGTGTTTCTTTTGACATACAAATTGAACCCAAGGTTATTTTGAAATTATCCATCTCTTGAGCTGGCCTTAAAATTAACCTATTTTTACAAATTTGGTTCTAGGTTAAAAAACATTTTTTTGGCCAAGAAAACACACGTTATATGTATTTTTTTGTGTTTAGATTAAAATATATATTATTCAACATAATTAAAGGAACACACAAGATGATTTTTTTATTCATGAAGTTTAGTCCATATGATATGTTATCAATTATCATACTCGTCATCTAATATATCAAGTAAGAATGCAGGTTTCCATATCCCAACTCCAAACAGGAATAAAACAATCCTCTCTTTTTCAAAATCTTTGTTTTAACTTCACTTTGTATATATTACCGGACGATATATCCTTTTTAACCCATTTATACGAAAATCGTCTACCAAATGTGGTAAGCACGCCAGGCCAATCATTCAACATAAAATTCACAAAATATGGTATTGGATGACCGTTGACTGAAAGTTCGCGAGCTAGCAGAAATATTATAGGCATTTTTAAAAATTCTGTATACATCGAATATTGAAAACAATCAGTGAGTAAAGAAAAGTTAGAAAAGAGATATAAGAAAATAAATGGAAGATTTTTTACAAGGGATATTTTGACTGTCACTCTTATTTCTATCATTTTCAATCAACAACTATACCTCTTTTTTCATTTTCCTCCTTTTTTGATATAAATCTCAATTTTTATACAAATCATCCATATTTTAAAGAATCTTGCATTTTTTATGGATTATTTAATATGTTTACATTTTTTCGTTGTTTGAATTCCTCAGATTCTTTTGTTGCATGGACCAATTGGAAATTATTTAGTGATAGTGATGAAATAAAATAAAATAGAATGGACATTTTTGGGGTGCAAAAATAATAAACTAATTATTTAAAAAAAAACTTTTCAAGTTCCTTTCAAATTAAGTTGAAAATAATCTTGTGTTTTTTTTTGGTAAATATAAGTAGTAAAATAAAATAATAAAGTTATATATTATCTTAAATATGAATTAATTATTAAAGATGAAATAAAAAAATCCCGGGGATGTGATGTGATTGTATTCATGAAGTAAAAGCAAGATAAAAAATGTCAGTTCTTCAGCAGCATCGATCAAATGATTATCCTGAAGCATTTTTATATGCTGTTATTTAAACGAGACCTTGTCCTAATTTATTTGTGGTTTGTTGGGCATGTATTTAGGCATATAAAATGAAGAACAAGTTTTTTTTTATCGAATATATAAATTTAATCATTTTTATCGATTTATTGTTTTGAATTTACGTGTGTGCAGTTCCAGCAAAATAATGTCAGAATAGCTAATAAAAAAAAACTAATGGCATTATAGGAAGTTCAAAAACTTAATTTCGAATTAGTAAAGACCTATAATCGGCCAATGGATCTAGTGCAGTACTGGCTGCTGGCCCTGGCACATTGTGAGTAAAACATCCTCGACATACTTAACTGTCCGTTTTTTTTAACAGCCAGTATTTTTAACTGAAATCATTTTTGAACTAACTAAAATTTCATTTTATAATTTTAAAAAAATATTGTAATTAAAAAAATACGTAAAATTGTCTGTTTGTAAAATCCTAATCTATAATATGTTTTTTTCACATATTTTGGCTTTTTCGACCATATTTTAGGTACTTATTTAGCTGTTTTTAATCACCGAAACATGTATCCAATAATAACTGATGCTATATTATGATAATTAATTAATTAAGATAATTAAATTAAAAAACTGTCTGTATTAGTATTAAAAAATTAAAGATTATGTACTAAGAATTATCATTTTCACTAAATTTTCCCAAAAAAATGATTTTAATATTTTTCGATATGTGTAATATTTTTATGAGCTCTAGCAGGAAAGTCTGAAGCTCCATTAGCGCTTTCTTAGACCCTCCACTGATTGAGAAGATTTAGTACACTAAATTGCAAATTGTTTTTATACCTAGATCAATAATGCAAAAAGACCCTCAATTATCTCGAATAATAAATTTAATAATATAGTCGTGTATAAATCTGATTTTTTCTAAAATACCAGAATTTTAGTATATCCACCTCATACCATCGACCACCAAACCGTCATCTGCCAGAACTCCGGATTTCACAATTCTATACATACAAACTATTATTCCACTATTCTATTATATCATTTGCATGGCGATGAGTTGTTTCATTTTCGCATATCCAACTCACACACACACACACACATACACACAATCGCATATCCAATTTAATATGGGTATAATGATTATGAATTCATATATTTTCATTGTGTGTGCATGCCAAAACGATTTTCCATGCGTACGTGTGCGTCTCTGTTTATTCTGTGATCTGCACAATTTCCACACACACACAAACACAAAACTATGTTATATATATATATAAAGTGTGTAACATATGGGATTCTATTTTCCACAAATTTTGGAGCTACAACTACATGTAATGTACGTGACGCGTCGGCGCAATAAACTCACCATTTTCAGTTGACTTTGTATATTGTAATATGTGTAATATATATAATACATGAAATATATATAATTATATACGAATATACTAACTGTCTGAGTGTGGAAGTGTGTGTGTGTGTGGATTAGTGTTTGCGAACATGCGAAAAGTTTTCCCATTGTGCTGCTGCTCCATATGTAATATATGCTCTATATATATATATATATGTATAAATGCTGGCATGTATTATGATATGATGTAATATTATATTTCAAAATTATCTTCGACACACATTTCGATGTCACATTTGCCGAGTTCTGTATATGAGTATGAATATGCATATGAGTTATACATATACATTTATACATACACATATTTGTACAGAGAAAATATAATGTACAATATTTGAGCATCATACACACACATAGACACACATTTCGATGAGTTTGAATGCAAACCAATTTAATATATTATTTGGGTATTTACATTCGTGTATTCATATATATATAGATATATTTTATCCATATGTTTGACTGCGTATACGTAATGTATATACAATTATAATTTAAATAGGAAATTTTCATTTTGTCGTTAAATTTTATCTAGAATCTAGATACACATGCGACCGCTGCGCCGCTCTTCGGCGAAAATGCATGCTAGTATATACTATAATATAATACTAATCCAATAATTATAAGCGAGAAAACGAACATACATTTAATGCAGATACGGCACATTTATTATTATTATTATCTTATATTTGTTATCTCAAACGATGTTTGCAACAAACACATTTTACGGGATTAATATATAGTAAATTCTCATTGTTAATATTATTGCATATTTTAACCGACATTTCTATGTGAATGACGTTTTTAAAAATTGGTCTATTTAAGAGATTTTTATTTAGTTAGTTGTCCTTTAAGTAATTATTGTTTGGTACGAAACATTTTCACTCCCGATATATAGTGTAAACATTGGAAATACCGGATCAAACCTATAATATCTCAAATATAATTAGGAATATTGCAAATATATAAAATATTTTTACTAATACAATAATTTAAAGTTTATATTCGCGAATATTCACAATATTTCGAAAACTAATTGAAAGTACCACGAATATTATGTAAAATATTAATATTTTTACAAATTTTTTCACAAGTACTACGATTATATTTTTTATTTGCGAATATGAAAATATTGAGTTTTTTTGAAAAATATCAAGAATATCGCAATTATCTGATAAAATAATGTTTACTTATACAAATACTATAAAATAATCGAAAATATCCGCAAATTTAAAATATTTTTGAAAATATAATAAAAAATCGCATATATAAGAAAAATTCGGAAATATTAAAAATACCGAATACCGACGAATGCATCAAATACCAGAATATAGTTGCATATAATATTTTTCAGAAATTGATAATGTACATTCAAACAATTTTGTATCTGTTTTAAATTAGAGTATTTATAATTTTTACGGGGTTCAATCTGTTGATAAAATTTTAGATTTATTCATTCTGTGAGGTTGGTACTAAATATCGATTCTCAAATTATCCTATTTTTCTTGATTGACAGAGGTCAAATTAACGTGTGTTTGCACAACAATAATTATATCTTTATTTACAGTTTTTTCCGCTTTTTTCCGTGTCCAAATAATAAACGCAAGAATTTCACTTATAATAGTCGTAACATATTTGAGAATACAGAAATACTGATAATATTTCGAATTACTAAAATATATATTCATAATAATACACGAATTGCAAACCACAAAAAATAATACGATATTATTACTTGCAAAAAAGAATATGGAATATTATTTATCAATATTAAAAATATATATAATCAATTTAAAAATATTTATTATTATTTTATCAAGAACTGAGAATTATATTTGAGAATATTGGAAATATTTAAAATATAGAAAATGTATTCACTAATATTAAAAAAAAATATAATACGTAATTACAAATTATTTTAAATATTAATAATAATATATAATGCAGTATACGGTGATCATTCCAAGGGATTTGCCCCCAGTTTTGTGTTATCCCTATAAGTTGCATAAGTTCATATAAGTTACAACGAATAACAGCCATTTGAAACAATTTATAAGTTACAGCAAAACCTTTAAATCTCTGAACATCTGTTTCAAATTTGAATTAAGTTAAATAAATTTATAAATAATATAATATAAATTGAATTTTCATTTAATCCTTCAACTCGAATAAATTTAAATTATTTATCAAAATAAAAACAGATGCACGTATTTATTTTGTATTAAAAATTTAATTCAGTCTATTTTTTAAAGTTCAATTTAAATACGGTCAATGGCAATTAATGCTTATATACTCATCACTGTCGAAGTGTTTATAAATGTACATAATAATTACACAATTTTTGCATAGTTAATATAGCATTAAATGTTACGGGAATTTATAAAATATATTTATAAAATATTTATATTTTAATATTTAATTCAATGTGTTTATATTTAGTGTATGCAGAGGGGATAGGTTCCCATGGCTGAATTGTTTAAATACTGATACGACGATTAAAAGTACTTACACCGATTATATAATAGCGGGCATAATCGCTGACATATCAATGTGAGACGCTTAAGGTTTGATGAATAAGTTTCCAATTGAAGTTTAACAATATAATATTGATAGAAATAAAAGTTCTAATATGAAAGTATTAGATTTAGAGGTTGTAAACAGATAAACGATTGCTAAAACAAGCAGGCCACCCATAATATAAAGCCATTTGTGCTTTATCCTAAATAATTAAAACCATTTTGAAAGACGAATAAAAGATAAAAACTATAACAAACAGGAATTTACAATTGTGGCTTGAGAAATTTGACCTTGAACTCAAGGATTCTAATCTAGCAGCAAAAAGTGAAGGACTGATGATTCACTTCTGTAATAATCATAATAGTTTTGGGTATATTTTTTATATTGAACCCTTACGGACCTGGTTTTTAAATATTGTGTATTTTTGCTGGTACACATGTGTACCATGCGGGTAGAAAGGGTTAAATCATAGTTTATAGGCCATATTTGTGCAGTTGCCCTTGTAATCATCATGCGTTTGAGGAAGAACGCTATCATGACAACATTCGGATGGGTATGTGGTATAGATATGGTTCAATGGTCTCGGTCGTTATACATCATTCGTCGTTGATGAGGTCGTTGGTCGATGACAGAGGTTCCAAGTTCGAAACCGAGCTTCATCAATGGGTGCTAAGAATTTATTTATATTCTCCACTCAGCCCTTAAAAGCACGAAGCTTAGAATATTTGACTCAAAGTTAAGATTATCCTATTTTACGGTTTGGAAATGTGAAATGTGAAATGTGTGACTTTAACCGGATAACATCAAGTTTTCCTTAATTACTGTAATAAAGCGTATCTTGGGTATTAGGGAGACAAAACCGTCAAGATCCCGTCTCAACGCAAGTAAACGTTTTGGATACTTGGTCTGCGGTATGGCGTATAGCCATTAAAACCATCTTAATTTTTTTTCTATTATCTCTTCTCGGTTGCGCTATTTAGTTCCCCGTAGCGATTTTTAAAGTTGACCGAGTAGGAAAAGTCGCAGGCGATTTTAATGGCCGTTGAATTCATTGGTACTCTTTCTTGGTTATAAATTTAAAAAATTGTAATGATGGAAAATGATTTTGAGGTGTGTTATAGTAGTACAAAGTCCACGGGTTGTTTTCTAACAAATCCGGTATTTTTTGTGCAATTAACTTCACTCAAACGTCTCATAAAATAAAATAATACACCTTTTTAACTATCTGGATTTCTGACAACAAGTCATGTTGGATGTTGCACAACACACTTGAACCCATGATAAATATGAGCTTAGCCCATTTTTGACTGGCTTATTTGGGGTATGCTATTCACTTGCCTGGATGCATGGATTGCATTTCATACTCATAAAACCACATCTTGTTTACTCGTAAAGATTCCTTTGATGAATATTGGGTGGCATTCAGCCATGAAACGACCATTTTTTGTTTGAAATTCATATCTTTTGTCAAAAATAGGAAACACGCACATAGTTTGAAGTACTCATTACTTTTATAAATATGAAGCTATGATGCTGAACCTTTAAAACGCTCTAGATTTAGTATCGAATAAAAAGTTTTAAATTATATCAATGTAAATTTGTTTTTTGAATTCATGTCCAAAATCATGTTTTAGTCAATGTTATTGTATCTCAGCTTTTCATTCCACCTTATATAGTTGCTGTAATTTGTAACTGAACCACAGACAAGAGAAAACTCGTCAACTCGGAGCTATACAAGGGTTACCTTGTAGAAATGGGTTCCTCCAAAACGACTGTTTAAAGGCTTCGAAAATTACTTTTGATGTTCGCGAACACAAATAAGTAATTAAGTGCCAAGTAAGGTCTGTTATTAGGATGACCAATCTATTCGATATTTTGAGTGATTGAAACTGTCTTGTGTGAGTGGATTTGTGAGAGCTCGCATTGTCTTATTGGAAGATATTAAAAAATATAAAAAGCTTGAATTGCTTCTTTCGCGAACAACTTTTGTTGAATTTGGCACCTCAAATGTGTAATACCATAATTTTACAGGCCTAAGAACAGTCAATCGATTCGATATAATTGTTCTTACAGACATTCACTAAAGCATCGATTGTTTCTGACCTATCACAATATTCATCCTGCAACGATCGACAGCCACGATTAAACTCAATTGAATTCGTCTTAACGGGCACAATGTTCCGTTTGACCCTAGCTCTAGTGTTTCAAAACAAGTTGTCTTGATAATCACGCAAACATTTTTACGAGATTAGTCCATTTTTTGGCGGAGATGATTTTTTTAACTCACTGTAAACAGAACAAATAGTGTTCGTACATGATAACGTTATATGATACAGATGTGCATTTATGCAAAAATGGCAAACTATTAAAATGAATTGTCAAAATGCATCACACGTAGTGTTTTTTTTTTGGGCCATATGGGTTTTTCTTTATTAGTTTTCTTCGCTCAATCGTTCCAATAACGCTATGTAGTATTCTTTCTTAAGATAGTCGATAAAAACAAAATACCATACACATTCCAAAATATGACGCCATAACCTTGCCAGACGACTGTTGTATCTTTGGTCGCTCTAAAATGCTTTCAAATGCCCCAACCCACTCCGAGACCGCTTTGACTCTGGAGTGTAATGGTGTATCCAAGTTTTATTCATGTTAACATACCAACGCAAAAAACGCTTTATAAAGTTATAAAGCGAGCTAAGGTTGTAAACGAGCTCCGATTCGTGTTGTTTTTGATCCGGTGTTAACAAAAGCGGCACCCACTTTGCGATAAGCTTTTGCATACCAAAATTGTCATGGAAGATAGTAAGTACACTTCCATGTGTTCACTTTAAATCATCACTAATATTTAAAAAAAAAAACAGTTTTGTTTTTGAACACTGAGTTGAGTGTCGTTGACGTCGCTACGACCACCATTAAAATCATTATACTATTCGCATACGGTTTATGTCTATGGAACACAGTCCAAATAATGCTAAACAAGCCAATCTTCGCTTATTTCGCACTGCTTTATCATCACAATTCTCCTGTATCCATCTTTAAGTAAAACACCAGAGTTGCTTTAAATCATACTCTATAACTTCAAAACGTGTGGTCCGATTGGCCTGACTAGAGTCTGGATAAATAGTTAAATACCTATTTTTATGCCAGCTACGTACGCAAATTTTAAAAGGGTATCTTTACGAATCAAGTTTTTCTCATTTAAAAAATGCAAAAAATATTTTGACTGTTATTTTACCTATTTTTACTAGAAAAACTATTTTTGTTTTTATTTTCAAATATAAATAACTATTTTAGTATTTATTTTATATTTTATTTTGTTAAAAATTACTACCAAAATTAAACTAAATCAATATTTCCTGCAATCTCTAGATAGGTACATCCTTAATTGTGAAATAGCATTATCTCATTTATATTGACGTATAAAAATCGCCTAAAATCATGACATTTTGATACATATACTTTAAAGGATGTCGCTATTAAATGCTGTACTATTTGCATTTGAACTGCCATTTACATGTCAGACCAGAAACTTTTTAATACATATTGTACTAAAGCTGGATTTTAATTGTGAAACATTTGCTTACCAGCAAGTGGAAACAAGAAGGAAATACATATTGAAATCAAAGGCGAGAAAGACATAAAACGTTGCCAGCAACGTCAGTACTGAAACGTTGAAAGTACGCTCTTTGCTGTGCAAACATTTCTTTGCATAAGTTTTGCCTCTGACTATCTTATTGTGAATTTAATCTTTTTCAGCATGTCAATGCTGAATTTTCTTGGCAGCAGTGTTTTACAATTAAAACACAGCTTAAGGCGAAAAATTTAAAATGCAACACTCGTACTATCGATAAATCCGTAAGGAAAACTCAAAAATATATCATTGTATTTCTCAAAATTTGGGTAGAGAAATAAATTCTATCCTTTTCAAATACAACTCTATTTAAATATTAAAATTTATACCAGAGACTGGATCGAGTTATATAAAGTTCTTACTATTTTAGAACTGGATTCCAGTAGAATCCAAGAAGCATTGTGGTTCAGGTAAGCCATATCGATGAGCAAATCACTTGGATTTAACTCAAACATTTTCATCATGCAAAGACTCACGAACGAGGCACGTTTACAGTTAATTAAAAATGACTACGAAAATTCCGGGTCGGTTATTGGAACTTTAAGAGCGCTTACGCCAATGTTGGGTCTTTATTCTCTTCCGAGTAGACAAGCAGTTCAGAATTTGGTGAGAAAATGTGATTTAACATATTCACTGTTGAATGTTTCCGGGCTACATGAAACATCACCTAATCCACAAAAAGTGACTTTATGGATCTGTTTCCATGCCGATGGCTTCACTGGGACATTTTTCTTCGTTAACATTACCGTCACGTTACAGTCAATGGTAAACGCTACAGCATTGATTGTACTTTAAGCAAATAATAAAAGTTGTCATATATCTCAAATGGTTTGCTAGATATTAAAAAAAAGTTGTAAAGTTCTTATTGAAAGACACTTTTTTATAATAATATTTTATAAAATATTTGAATATTTCGTAATATAAAGTGTATTTCTAAGATAAGCGAATACAATTTATATATTATCAATATTCTCAAATACATTAATACTATTTCGATATTTGTAATATTTATTATTATAAATATTTAAAATTATTAGTATATATTTTCAATATTCTCAATATTGATGAATAATATTTCATATTCTTGTAAGTACTAATATCGTATTCTTGTTTTTTGTTTTTTGTTTTTGTTCTTGTTTTATTCTATATATTCCTAAATATATTGAGTATTCGCAAATATATCCAGTACGAATATTATATTCTTTGTAATTTTTTTAAATTACATAATATTCTCAGTAGAAAATATCAAACAATTGTAGTATTTGTAAAAATATTTTCGATATTAATAATATTACCTGTAATATTTTTGGTATTTTAAATTATTATTCACAATATTATGATTATTTTCGAATATAGACTTTTATAATTGCTGTATTAGTAAAAATATTTTAAATATTATTATTAAATATTACTAATAACATTTGCGATATTATATAGGTATTACCAAATGTCTGTACTCCATATTACGGGAGTTGTTATGCCTCGTATACAATATTAAACAATAGTAGCAGTTACTTCAAATAAAACATATGCCTTATGCTGTTGATGGCTTTCTCATTTCACCCTAAGAATCTTAAGATTAAAACTAACATAAACTTGAGAAAAAACATGTATCTCTTAAGAAATATAGTTTAAAACTCTATATTCTAAGCTATAAACTAAACAGTTATACAACAAGTGTTTGTTTACAACTGTCACAGAGTGCCACACACACACACATACACAAAAACCCACACACACAAACTGGATTGTGGCGACCATTAGGAAAATTAAATCTTTATCAAATTTCCATATGCCTAAACACAGACAGACAGCCATTAATAAGGTCGTCCGAACATGAAATGCTAGACCGTGCACTCATTAATCACAAATGTAAACAATTAACATTTAAAATACATTCAGCATACACACACACACACTCACACTAGCATAACAAGAAAGTATATATATTTATGTATTGTGTGTTGACCCCAGTAAACCCTAGAGCGCCGCGCCGGCCGTGCCAGAGAAATTGATAGCATGGCAAAGTGTTTGCGTATGTGTATATGTGTGTGTGTGTGTATACGTTCTCAAATACAATCGCACACACACACAAACACTCAAAAACAAAAGGTTAAGCATGTTGTATTTGGAAACCGCTTCAGAGTGCTAGAGCAATAAAAAAAACAATGAATTATTGTCGTGTTCTTTTCCAGCTAACTCGCCTGAACATTGCGCATCGGCCGGAGAGGCAGTTCTAGCTTCCCACAAGATGAATGAAATAAAACAAACATTGCTTGTGTGTGTGTGTGTATGCACATTAAATTATCTGTATGTATGTTTATACGTGAGTAGAGAACTCATGGTGGTACAATGATCTCCTCACAAAACACTCATACACACACACACATAAATAATATATAATTGTCTCTGTTTTTATTACTGGGTTTGCACATTTGATTTCGCGTATTACTTTTTATAAATTACAGGCAAAACCAGTAACAACAATAGAGAGCAGCCTCAGAAAACCAGCGACAACACTAATCACATTTGAGAATGCTACCTTTTTGGCTCTTTGGAGTCTTTGAGGCTGAATATTTGCAAGAACTCTCCACGAACGTTCACGCCAGGCTCTTTTGCTCGATATTCTATGTTTATTTCTTTACTCATTGTATATGTACTGTACATTATATAAAGACTATTATTTATACAGGTATTTGTAAACAAAAGAGATAATTTTTGCCTGTGCAGAAAATTGTTTATACATTTCATTTTATATTTATCGACTTCGACCGGCGAGCGCGAGCGGTGCGGCGAGGCGCAGCGCAGCGCGGCAACGGGCAAGGTGGTTTATGCGGAAGGGAGACGGAACACACACAAGATATGCAACAAAATGGAGAGCTGAAGAACAGCAAAGGTAGACGACAGACTTATTGCTATCTGCTGTGTGGATACTGTGATGTTTGAATCTGTGTGTGTGTGTGTGTTCGTACAATTATTATATTCGAGCGCGCATTCTTTAGCAGTCAGCAAGTCAGCACACTAAAAAAAGAGTCGTTTTTTTATATAAACCTAACAATTTGAAACTCTGGAGCCTTTCTCTATTCAACTCACACATACACAATGATAAGAAAAACACGAACCACGAAGACTGGAAGGCGAAACGCCTGAACCACTTTTTTAAATTTGCAAACACTGGTATTCCTTTCTGGTTGTGCTCCGGAACCGGACTGAGCTCCGCTATTAAACTCACGCACACATACACTGTCTTTGTTTGGTATATTGAATTTATTCACTCACTTACACACACAAACACTCTATGATAATATTATTTAGTATCACTATCAGTCACAACGCGTTCAATTTATATGTACACACAAAATATTAAAATACAGAGACAGAAACACACACACACACGGTAAGACGGAGCGCGGCTGGCCTTTCACATCCTTTCCCGAAAAGCTGACGTTAACTGAACTGGAGAGGAATTCGATGCAGTCTGTTTGGTCGCCGCGACGGAAACCGGTTTTCACGCGTTGCTCTACACACAGTCTTCTTTGCACACCGTTCGTATCGAATACGTACTCGAACGTACGTTTAACATTTTTTGTCCGTGTGCACGATTATGCTCTTCTATACTTAACGAGATATTTCGTCTCACGCGCGTCACGCTCACGATTCACACAATGAGCACAAGGTACCGCGCGGTATCGCTGCATACGTACGATAAACAAAGAGTACAAAGTATAGAAGAACAAGAACATTCACTCAAGAGCGGCCGAGTACACACAGCCATGCGCTGATTTGTATATCACATTCGCAGCGTTGCGTCGCGAGCTCGTTTGCCAAACTCTCTCTAAGTAATGAGTATTTTGATTTTGTAGAATGCGTTACTCTCCGGCTTAAAACCAGAAGAGCGTACGCAGTGTTTGTAAAAAGAGTGCAGTCACTCTCGCGCTAACGCACTACGTACAAAATATGCGCGTGCTGCTGTGTGCTCGTGTGTTCTCTGTTCCGCTCGAACATTCCTTGTGTCTCGTCCTTTGCCTTACTCGCCTTTTTCCTTTGCCTTTGCCATTCCATTCCAACGTGTCTGCGCTCTGCGCGCGTGAACAGGATTCGCAATTCGGTTTCGCGCATACCGACGTATTCGATTTATATGTATATTTCGATGTATAAATATATAAATACCGTTTCTATTTATATGTGTATAATATATTGAAGACGGAGAACCGAAACCGAAACTAGAAAAGTTGAGAGATAAGAGAAGCCACCATTAATAAAACCCTTGATATGGAGTGCGAGTTGCGAGACGTGAGAGTACAGAGCTCAGCTGTGGCTGTGTGTGTGAAAGAAGTGTGATATGTTTATGATTATGTTTTTGTGTATGTGTGTGTAAGCCGGCAGCGGCACAGGTACAAATTTATTGTATATATTTACGATTATATTTTTGTTGTGGCAACCGTGTACGCATTATAGCATCGAGCATCGTGCACATTGCACTCGCACGGGCTGAGGCTGATTGATGATTCTTTGAGAGAGAATACGAGAGGGTTTGGATTAGAGCGCAAGGTGACGAATGCGTTTGCTTGCATAAGCAATAAGCAGGCCTGCGTTTGTGTGTGAATTTGTGTTATGTATATTATAAACATATATGTTATGTATATTATGTATATGTATATTTTATACTCTATAAATAAATATTATTTTAAGCAAAGGTGTTGTTGTTTATTTTATTGTTTGTTTGCAAATAATGTGTACTCAATAAGCGATCTTAGCGCTAGACTAGGAAGAATGTATGTTTGACTAGTGGAGGCAATAAATATGAATATACAGTATACAATGAATATTAATGCAAGATGTTATATTTCACCTGGGTTCGAGTACACCAGACACATCAAAAAGGATTTTCGGATGTAACACAATAAATCTGTAAGTTCCTATTGCTAATAAAATCCATCTGCATATATTTATCTCTAAAAAAAGTTTTTAATATCTTGCCGCCCTTTTTAATATAAAACAAGTAGTAACAACCACAATTACTCAAATTCATAAGCTCGGATTTGCCCAAATTTATAAGCTCGGATTTGCCCAACTCTAAAACAACTGGATTCAAACTGATTCATTTACGAAATATCCAACCGCTTAATAAAAAGGTCCGGATATCGAAATCGAGAATCCGATTTGTGCTCGAGATATTATCAAGATAAAATCGAGAAAAAAAGTTTTAGCTCGAATACAACTCCAAAATAGTAATTATAGAGGTAATTTAGAAAAAACAAAATTACTTTAAATCTAGCTCAAAATGAAATATTTTCAAGAAAATAAGACAAGAAAACGATATTATAGAAAAATCAAATTAAACTCTAGGTCGGAGATCCAGAAATCTATAGAATATAGCTCAAAAACAAATAATATCGAGAAATGGATATAATATTATTAATATTTAGTTCGAAAACCGTTCTATATAACGTTTACCGTGAAATGAACATTTATTTTCGAATACAACTCGAAAACAGTTATGAACGAGATTATTTTGAGAAATCAAAAAAATACTCAAATCTAACAGATGTTATCAATATTAAATGGAATATAGTTCGAAAATAGTAATCAAAAAAATTAAATATTATTTATATAAATATATTTACTTAAATCTATCAAGTATTTAATATTATTATATAATATACGATAGTAATTATATATTATGGTAATTTGTAAAATCTTGTTTTATTTCAAATATTTGGTACAATTTTGTTCAATTGATTGTAAGTATTTATTGAAGGCGGACGTTGAAAAATAATACAACATAATACATATATTTTTATTTATTTTTCCTAATTCAAATTGTAAATATAATAAAATTATATTAGAGAATATAACAACAACAAAAATGTCATTATAGCAAATAAATATTTGTATAATATAAAAAAATAGTAATATGTACTATTTTTTTGTAACTATACATTTGTAAATACTACAAAAAAAATGTGTATTTAACATAAAACGCAAAAATTTTGGTCAACAATAAAATTGGTAAATAGTAAATATAACAAATAATATTTTGTTACTTTTATAATATTATTTGTGAAATCTACAAAATTTTAGTTCATATTACCAAACACATATTTTGAGGAATCAACATATATAAATGGTATTATTGACAAATCTAATTATTGGCCGAAAATCAGTGCATTATTTTGTCAAATACACCATTGTTTTTGTAGTATCAACAAATCTTTTCTCTGTTTGTAGAAAAGGTATTTTTTATTTATATTTATTTACTTAATGGGATTTTTTTAGCGACGATTGAATTTTAATAGAATATACGAAATTTTTAACGATCCTAGGGTCATACAAAAACGTCAAAAACCGAAAAAAATAATAATTTTCTACTACGGATCCAAAAATCTTACACATATGTAACATGGTGGTCAAACAGTCTCTACAATTTCCGGAAGCTAATCAGAAAGTCTTAAAACAAGGCTCGATATAGGATAAAGAAAACCGTTTTTCCAGTGCACAAAGAACCTATAAAGAAGATTTGAAGACGGCTTTGGGTGAATTTTTGTGTGGAAATCGATTCAAACATCCTAGGGGCTTCCTTGAACTCTGTCAAAGGACGCAGCAGTTAAATAAGTATTTTTAAGTTTCCCGGACGGTTCTTACACTTCGAAAATAAAAGTAGCAGTTCGCTTACTGGAGGTACACTTCCCTGAGTGATATAAGCCACGGCAACGGAGATATATTTTTCGTCGACGGTGGTTCTTCCGGAAACTGGGAATGGGTAATTAATACGTTTGTCCCAATCGGTCTAAATGCTGCTTCGCGGAAAATCCTCTCGCGCTAACTACAGTGCACTCTAGTTAAGAGGGTTTCAAAGTTTAATACCTTTTTATTTGGTTTAAAATAAATCGCCAACCTTTATTTATGCAACAAAAAGGAATTATGTACACAAAAAAAGCTCATCGACAAAATGTTTTTGATCATGTTTTTTTCGTTTAACCTTTTTTTGATCACAATAACAGGTCGGCTGAAAAGTTCGTATCGTTTCAATGAAAAACACATTTTTTTGTCAAAATTAATTTTTATTATTCAA
>JAAAKO020009421.1:0-18302 GCA_010015015.2 Bolitophila cinerea | reverse complement strand
TTATTTATTGTTATTTAATGGATATGTACTATTGGTTAAATAAATGGTCAGTTAGCCTCGGCTGTTGACGACACTTTTAAAAAAAAAAAAAAAAAAGTGAAAAAGGACATGATATATACAAGGAAATAGTAGCTTAACATAGGAGATAGGAATTCCATCAAGACCAACGGCATTAGACTTAACATTCCATATAGTTTGAACAATATCTTGCATGGAAATGGAGTTAGTTAACTGTGGGAGATTATGGGTGGAAAAATTTATATGTTCTGCTTGAACATGTTGAATAGAGGACATAAGATAATCATTAAAATCAGTGTTGGTAAATGGTGGAACAAGACAATCGCTAGAACAAACGCCAATGCTCTTTCAATTACTCCACAGGTTTTTTGTTGACAATTCAGGGCTGAATCTAGTCTTATAATACGTAGTCTTTGCTCGAAATATATCTTGGTTTGCTAAATTTCTATTTCTTTTAAAGTTTTAAAAAGCTTTATGTGACCTTGATCTCTTCCAAACAGCTTAAGCTATGTCAAGTTCAACAGTGACTTTATGTACATCGCTATTAAACCACGGACATGGTTTTTTGGGTTTAATATTAACAATAACTAGTGGCACATGTAATTCAAGTAAGATATTCATATTGCTCTCCAAAATATAATTCTTGGCATTAATATCGGGTGTGTTAAAAATTGGAGTCCAGTTTAAGCTCATTGCGTCACGAGAGAGATTACTTGAATCTATTCTGTCTAACTAAATCAATTCTTTCGCAATTCTGCTAATATTTTGTTAGTTGAATTCAATAAACTAAATCAATTATTGCAATCACGTAACAAGATACAACTAGTAATATATACAATCATTTAAATTGACGTTAAATCTTTATGGAATCATAAGTTACTCAAATGAATTCAGCCATTGGTTCAACTGATTGATTTCAATAGAATTGTATTACAATCAGCTGTATTCAGTGTGATTTCGATCATTTTAATTATCAACTTAGACGACTGTTGGATAAACTTTCAACGTTTCCGGAATTGATTTATTTATTTCATATCAGCAGGAAATTCATCCTTCTAAATCATTTTGTCGTTAAATATTTGATTTAATTATTTTACGGCTCACAATTCACAATTCTTTAATATTTCACAATTTTTTACTCGATGCATATACTAACTAAGTAAAGACGACTTTAATTTTTTAAGTGGGCACTTAAAATTAACATGGTCTTTTGTTAAAGTCGAGTTATATGTATTTTTATTGGTATGTGCCAATATTTTTAAATAGTTTAAACAATGTTGTGAAAAATGGTTTTAATTGTGATATAATTGAAAATCAGTATACTTAATGCCAACTTGGAAACAAATGATTGAATTGTGGTGTTTTGTTTCAGTAACTTACTCTATAGAGTGAAATAAATAAAACGGTCCGTAAAGGGATTAAATAATTAAATTGTGGTTATAATTATATGGTCTCCTTCTTTTAGAATACCTTAAATTAAAGATGGAATAATCTGTTTATTTTTGTATTTTGTCATATTGTTGGTCAATGTTACATGAAAAAGTGGCTGGGAGGAAATTTTATTTTGTATTTCCGGTTTATTTAAACATTCCAAATCTATTTGTTTATGTATTTATTATATTTAAGTTAGTAGCAAACATTTACAAAACTAATCACACCGCGACGTTGTTATAAACATTATTTATATTTTAATAGAAAGTGAACCTGATTAAATAATCAGCTATCAGGTTAACTTTGTACTCAATGCATTAAAACAGATAAATATAATCTGCGTGTGTTAAATAAAAAGATAAACTGCAAAAATATATTTATGTTATAATATGAATGTATATTTAATCGAAACCATTATTATTAAAAAAACAACATTTTTATGAACGCAATTGCACTCCAGTGAGACCAGCGATCCATTGGGTGTAGTGAGAGGTACGCATGAAACCGGATGGATGTCCAAGGGCACATCCAGCGCCTGATCCGAAAGATACAACACCGATTTGGGTCCATGCATCGCCTTCCCAGACAGCCAATGGGCCACCGGAGTCACCGTTGCAGCTTCCTTGGTTAGCAGCCTGGAAACCAAGAGCGCACACAACGGAAGGACGGATAATCAAAGCTGAAAATGATTGCAGACACTGAGAATTTTCGATGATCCTCAAATCAACCCAACGTAGTTGCTGAGAAGAAGTTCCGGCCTCGGTAACTCCGTGTCCAGAAACACGAGCCTGGTAGTTTGTGAATGTTGTACTTAGCTGGGAAAGAGTTGGCAGGCGAATGGGATTGATTGCAGCAGATATAGGCAGTGTGGTTGGAATAGCAATGAGGGATACATCGTTGTTCAGAGTTAATCTGTTGTATTGAGGATGGTCGATGGCACGGAAACTTGTATGGGCAATTCCACCGGCTTGCAGGTTCAGCGTTCCGAAACGAAGAATGAACTGAGAGGCGGGCTGAGTGCAATGGGCAGCAGACAGAACCCAAGATGTTGAAATCAGAGATCCACCGCATAGAGAAGTGCCGCCAGGCACTGTCAGCAGAACGGAGACCTGGTATGGGAACTGGTTGGCAACAGCAAGATGCCCGTGGGTGATGCGGGAAGAGATTTGGGACTCACCGCCGTAAATCCTCTGGGACTCTTCCATTGGCACAGCCTCTTGGTATTCTTGCATCTAAATAGTTTAATACACAAAAATTAGAAAAGCCCATTCAGTTTACCGTGCAAAAATGTTTTACCGGTACAACCGCTGCCATGCAGAAAGCCACCAGGGCACCGAATACAATTAAAACCTTCATTGCAATGCAAACTCGAAGAATACAATGATTACTAATGTACCAGAACGAGGTTTATATACATTGTTGATATCTTCATTTCTACTACATCAAGATTAATATCGAAGAAATGTCTGTTGTCTAAGTACCTGAGATAAGATATTACAATAACCTCTGATATCGTGGTCTTTTGTTTTTGTTTTGAATATTTTAAAATTTGATGTTTTGGTCAAACGCGTCAGATTAAAATAACTAGTCTGTGCCGGTCTTAAACAATGTGCAATCTGCATCAATGATGGTTATGCAATTGTCGCGCGATAATGGTATCGGTGTGCTTACGTTTTACATATGTATGAAATTTAATCCAAGATTTACTGAAAGATAGTATACAATGTTTTGGCTGTCCTAAGATTGGCCGAATTTTGTTTGACCGAATCACGTTCGGCCGATTGATACGATTGGCCGACAAATCTGTAGTTTAGTGCATCATTTGAAAAACTTTTTATTTAGGAATGTAGTGGTGGTTACCCTTAATACAAAGTAACTTTTTACTTTCCCGCAAAGTAGCCAGTAAGGGGGAGCAGTTTTATGTTAAAAATCGATCCTTTTAAAGCGATTTTGCTGGCGGTACTTGAATTATAATACGTAGATATTTTCTGAGGCAGATGGCACTATAGTGGAGATTTGACATGTGACTACCAATATTATTAGAGATAGATTAAAATAAGACAAACTTATTAGATATTTTTTGATATTTAAACTCCTAAAAGAGTGATTTAATCCTTATTAAAGCTACCAAACGTGTATATTGTGCTTTAGTTATACATTATGATCTGCTCTCAATTTGATTTGAATCAATTCAAAAGACATTTTTAATCAGTTTGAGATAGAAAAATTATTTCCATCCATCCCTTTATCGACGAAAAATTGCAGAGTTTTAATTTTTCATTTATGTTGTTTTATTGACTATTTTAATATATTTTTATAGGTTATTTTATATGTTTTATATGTATATAGCCCCTATGTTTATTATAATAATTTTGATAGTAAATAAGAAAAACAAACAAAAACAATTTAATCTTATTTTAGGAGGTGGATATCTAACCAGAGACATATGCGTGTCTCAATTAAAACCACAGGTATAAATGATAGATATTTTTAATAAATATCAATTGATACCAAACAACCCCCTTTCCTAAATACAACGCATTTTAAAAAAAAAAGACCCTTTCTCCCTTCAAGTTTAATACCGCCTAAAATAACCGTTTAAAATGTCTTGAGGAGCTCACATTTAAGGGTACGGTCATTAAAGCCACGATATGGAAAACGTTCTTATGCATAACAGAATATAAAATTTAATTTCTGAGGAGCTTTTTCTAAAATTTCCAAAGCTTCTTATATAGCGCTTAAAATGCATTTAACTCGTTCAGTATATGTATATTTGGTTTAAAATGCGTTTTTAAACCAAAAATATAATAAATGCTGATAACTTAGTATAAACGATTTTGCTGAATTTAAGGCTAAAATAGTTGTTCAAAACCTTTTAAATGTTGTAAAGCCAAAAGCTATTTGGGGAAAGCTTTTTTAAAAAAGCATCAGTTATATAACTAACCTTATGGGTAGTTTAATTGATACTGTACTGGGGCTATAATAGCTAGAACCGGCTCTGTGTCTGACATAGTTGGAACGACTTCTTACTTACTTTAAATTAAACTTTATATGAACATTTAAAGGTCCGTTGGGGTCACCCCGTTGATATCATTAAAAAAGTATATATTTCGGCAATCATCCGGCTAATCAAGTCTTGGATTCATTTTCTGCATTGTGCAAAAGGATTTTTTATTTTAAATATGACTTTTCATCGAATGAGATCTATTAGATCTCCTCTAACACGTACAAAATACTTTGTTCTAGTTCTGGGAATGAATTATTATTATTATACTAGATACAATAGATTTCATAACACGCGTTCGTAAAAAACATCGGAAACATTTTTCTTTCCTTAATATTAAATATTTTATATTTAATATATGACTTTCTCGGCAATAAAAACAAAATAAATAAAAAAAAAAAAAAAACAAGTTTTCTTTTAAATATTTTTTATTATATTAAAGTTATTTTTTGAAAAAGATATTGCCGCTAGTATAAACTTTTCTGTACATTATTTGGATGAATATAAATATAGGAAATTAATGGAAGAGTCGATTTCCAAGCGCTTGCCGGAGAAGCCCAACCGATGCAAGTGCGTGTTTAGTCGGCAGTAACCCGTGATTGAGGATATACCGCAAACCAAAGGATCGGCAATTTGGTTACTCTCGCACTGTAGGTCTCAAAAACATTTTCGATGTCTCTCTAGTAGTGACAGTATAGACCCAGTGTGCTGCCTGACCTAATCTTGAATGAAGAGGGTGGACTAGTGAAGTCCAGCTTTACTAAAATCCCTCTTTGAGAGAACCGTTTTTTTAGTACCACATACTTCCATTATCTAGTAGTGAGAGTATACCAGGGATCCAATCTTCTCTGGGATTAATTGACTTTCAAAACATACTATCAAATCGAGATGATGGTATCCTAAATTCTGTCCTATAAGAGTGATGGTATCGCTCAAGATTAGTTCGTGACCCTTTATGAGGACTTCCGCCATTTGTTGAGGTAAAGCATCTGTGCCGCCAACCTAGCTTCCGCCTCGATAGAGAAGTGGAGAGGTGACAATCCCAAAACTACTTCTATAGCAGATGCGTCGGACTCGTTCTTATAGCACTAGATGCCCCTGTAATCCATATAGTCGTTAAAGTGACTCTGAAATTCGTTATTCCGTTTGGAATATATCATTATTAGTATGTACTGTCTGGCTTTTTCGTATTAACAGAGAAAATGTTACTATAACAAAAAAGATTTCATAAATTAGTACGTCAAAATACGAAAAAACGTAAAATTATTTTGTAATGTCAGAATAACATAAAAGTTTTATAAAATTTTCAGAAAAACATAAAGGGGCGTAAATTTTAAAAAATAGTTTTTTCTTTTTTAACACTGCTTTATATTGAAAAAAAAGCAAGTATAAATTATAAAAAAAACCATAATGGGTAATTTACCATTCTTTTTATATATTTTCATTATTGAAAAACAAAAAAAAAATCAGTAAGCATTTGTTTTTTATCCATTATGAAAAAATATGTTTTATGTTTTTGAAGCACTTTTTTGCTATTGTATTTAAATGTTTTTTTTTAAATATACATTTTATTATTTTAAAAATATAATATTAATATAACTCAAAATATATATATATATTTAATTTAGAAATGAAACCAATTCGATATAATTACAGCTTTTCTGTTTTTTTTCTTCTCTCTTGTTTGTAACGTTATATACGGTGGAAAATGATATTACCGCACAAAAGTTTTCGTGTATATATATATAATTATATATACATATATATATTGTGCAAGTGTGTTCCGGTAATTAGCCATTTAAATTTGAGTGGAGATAAACTAGTTAATAATTTTTGGCCGGTTGTACAGCGGTGAGTTACTCATACTCGCACTTTTGCTCATCGGTTATTTATGAAAGGGTTTTCATTACAAAAGCTTCGCTCTCCGGTATATTATTATATTGTAAAATGTACATCATGTTCATATACGAGTATTATATAGCATAATGTACTTAAAAGCTCGTAAACTCTTGTGTTATATATATATATATATACCTTCATTCATTGTTAAGCTCGTATTCCCAACAATTACATTTTATATACCATATATAGAATATTCTGTGCATTTTATGAGTGTTTCTCACAAGTGTTTATTGTAGTCTCGGTTCGCAGGTCGCCAGAGGGGAGCATTTGTATAACGGTATAATGGAAAAGTTCGTATAGTTGTCAGAAAAATAAAAGTGCATCAGAAACTCTTTAATTTCAAAGTAGGTGATGCAGAGTGAATTTAAGTGGAGTGGGCGAGATAATAGTAAAGTTGAAACACAAATTATTTATTGACAAGAAATCATTTTAATTTTAATCGAATCAATATTTTTAGCTATTGTTAATTATTTAAAAGAATGACAAGGGATTTTTGTTTACATTATTAGTATGTATTTTTCTTTGAAAAACATATTTTCCTTTTTTATGAAAGTGTATAAAACGGACAATGCCTCTTTAAAACATAATACTACAAGGGATTTTGCTTGTAATTTAGAAAAGACCCGAGAACAAGGGTGCGAAAAAAAAGTTTTAAAAGATTGGGAACGTGATACTCAGAACTCGAACAACCATTTGCTCGTGTTTTAAATAACAAATTTCCATCACCCCACAAAAATACGTATTCCGGCACCCCTGTAGCTTTTCCTTCATTACACCACCGCGCGCGTATATCCACTCAGCATAACGGTAAACGTTTAGTATAATCCGAGCGCGGAACTGGAAGTGAACGCAAACACACGCCCTCTCATCTTATCCATATCATCATATACATTAAAGCGTATATATTCAGACATTTTTTTATAATATATGTATACTGACAAAAGCTCATCGCGCGAACACTGGCGTGTCCTTCACGCGAACACATTTAAAAAGTTTCTTCTCGCTTTCTTGATGCGCCACGCAAAATAAAATAAAATACATTTTCCGCAGTGAAATGGTGAACTTATTAAACTTTTTTGCGTATATATGTAATATGTATATATATCTGTGTGTGTGTGCGTGAGAGTATTCAAACTTGAAATGACTTTTGTCGTGTGCACGAATGTATTTATTCAAAGTTGATTTAAGAAAATCCTTTTAGCGGTGTGCTACTGGCGCGGTACACCCACATTTCATCTATACATTCCATATATATTTTTTTTTTATATATATATATATATTCAATGTACAATTGTACACACATATATAACTGCTGAGATGCCCTACATTGTGTGATGTAAAAGCATAATCATACTACATGAAAAATAATATACTACCCATCGTCATAAGTATTCGGGATATATTATTAAAATGTACTCAATGATAAATAATAAAAATATCTTATGTAATATATCCATAAAGATTAAACAACCTTACTTTAAAATGGTGCTGTAAGTGCGAGAAGAATATCAGCGTTGAGGCTACGAGAAGAAGCTATTGGTTTATTTTGTTTATATTCATGTTGACAGTTTAAAAAAACACTTTTCTGGACACGCACACGCTTAACGGACTCTTTATGCTCTATTTAGTGACGTAAATCTTCAGACATTTTTTCGTGTCCGCGACCTGGTTTCATGATCGGATATAATTTGGCTGACATTTGTTCGGTGCATACAACATGTGACGGACTTTTCAGAAAAAAATCGAAAAATTCGTAATACAACGTTGCCAGCAACTTCAGCGCTGAGTGAAACGTTGAAAGTGCGTTCTTTGCTGGGCAAAAATATCTTCGCATACGTTTTGTCTCTGTCTATTGAATTGTGAATTTAATCTTTTTCAGCATGTCAGTGCTGGAATTGATTGGCAGCTGTGTTTCACAAATAAAAACCTAGCTTAAGATCGAAGCATACAAAGACACGGGTCTTTCAAATAGAGAAATTGCAAAAAAAAAATTGGCGTTCTCAGGGCGGTAGATATTTTTATTAAAAAACGCTCAGGATGAAAACCAATAATAAATAAAGTTCTTAAAAATAAAATTATAGATTTAGCTAAAAGAGAACATGTTAATTCTACTCAAATAAAGGCCAATCTGAACGTGCCAACATCAATGCAAACGTAATAAGAAACCAACATTAAAAGAAAGTCATAGCTAGTCTAAATATTGCAAAAAACTCTGCACTGGATAAGTGAGCGGCCGAAAATAATATGTTAATAGTGACGAGAAAAAGTTCAATTAAGATGGACTCGATGGATTTAAATACTACCTTGCGAAAAAAAAGAAGTTCGCATCAGTATAAATTATAAATTATGGTTCGTAGAGCATTCGGATGGAATGGTAAGTCACCATAAATAAAAACCGTTTAAACTCAGAAAAGTAATAAGAAATAATGGAGGTAATTAATTTGAACTTTACAATGTTTTGCTATATAATATTTTAATATTTTATTGTTTTTATTACAGTATTATATTGATTTTGATTGATATCAGGCCAAATTTAGTGTTTTTAGGTGACCTCAATTTAAAGGTAAATTAAAATAATGTACCATAGACATTATCCAAAAAAGTTTGTTGTAGATAACGTGATTATTTTTAAAGAGGCATATAATATATTTTGCTGTTAGTTAGGAAAATTACCAATATATAAATCCTTGATTTAAGAGTATAGAAATAGTGTTTTATTTTGGGCAATTTGCAGATTAAATTATATGTAAAAAATGAAAACAAATGTATGTTTATTTGCTTTTTTAATATCACATATATTATTACACAACAGCATATTTAATAACAAGTTGTTATTAACAATATAGATCTATGGGCAAACACGATAGCCATTACTAAGAAGAGTGGATTGAGTAGTTTAGCTGACTTCAAAACTGTGAAAGATAATATCATATCTGCATTTTTTAAGCTTTGCAAAACCAAATGTTCGGTTAAAAATGGAGGAATTTTGTCTGTAAAGGATTTGACACACAAGAAAAATTATCTTGAAAAGGCGGCATGAAATAAACCCTATAAAATTTTCAGTTCACAATAACAACCATCTCTTTAACAAAAACACAAAAAGAGATTTTGTTAGATTTTTACAAGGTGTAGTTTGCCTGTCATCCTTGATGACACACTATCCGGTAAAAATAGCCAAACTACATTTGTTCAACGAAGTTATCAATTATCAAAAATATAAAGTAAAAATATAAACTATAAACTATATGTTATATAGTTATATAATTAATTGGTTTATTTAATGTTTACGTTAATTGTTTTTTTAGAATATTTTATTTTACTCGAAAATGAAAAAGTTTTAATTGCTCTTATGGGCTCTTAAATTGGTCAAATCAAGTTTAACATTTGCCATCAATAAGGAAAATTCCAGCTATATTAATGTCAATATTATCAGACCCAATGATTCACCTGCTTATTCCAGCTATAGGACAAATTTTATTCAAACTAATAACCATTTTTTTTAAATATAATTGTTTAGTGGATGAACTGAACAAAAGAAAAAGTGCACCTAATCTAGGAGAAATTTATCTAAAAATAATAATATTTTCATGTTTTATTATATTTTAAAAGTAATTCCAAAATGTTGGAATTGATGATGCCAGCCAAGGGAAGAGACTAAGACTCAGATAAAAACAACACACATAAATACAAATATAATTATGTATTCTTCGTTTTTGTCATCATGAATTATTATCAAATTGATTTATCCGAGACTTTTGTTTACAATTTAAAATTTACAAATCGTTGATGTTTCACAAATTATTACCAGATGCATAGACTTATAAGGTTGCTTGAAGTAGAGTCGACTTTAATTTGGTTATTGGTAAACTTTTAGTTAAGGTGGCTATTAAATTAAAATTAAAATCGACTTTTGTTAAAGTAGAGTTTGGTGTGTTTTCATTGGTAAAGGCCAATGGCAATATTAAAACAGACAATTATTGATTTAAATAAAAAATATATCACTACTTAAAAAATAACACAATGTATATATTTTTTATTAGTCTTTTCTTTTTCATTTCTTAAAAGAAAAAGAACGTTTCAATTATAAAAAAAAAACTTTTTTCTCTTTATTTACGGACTCAAAATATGTTGTCCTTTCTTTTTTAATGAGGTCTAATATAGTGAATTGAAAATACAAAATAAGGAAAAACAAAAAAAAGGAATCAATAAATACGTATGATGTTTCCAATCGGCTGAGAGAAGTAGGTCGGCTTAAGCTTCTCAGCTACGATTGTTGCTGCTGTTGCCTGACTAGTGCCAGCGGATACAATGAAGATGGCCGTGGGTTATATCATATTTATATTTTGCCTAAAGAATACGTCCACGAAGTTTTTCTATCAATGTATGATTCACCCTGTATAATAATCTTGACGATAATGCACAGGCCGACTGTGACTTATTCTCAAGAGACTTAACTCCACTGAAATCGTGAGAGAAATGCCTGTGGACTGAGACTGTTATCAGGTTTTTTGTGGAAATAAGTCTTTTGAGTATAAGTCACAGTCAGCCTGTGCATTATCGCCAGGATTTTTCCTGGCGTTAATTCACTTGAGAATAAGTCACAGTCTGCCTGTGCATTACTGTCACGATTTTTAGTGGCGTTAAGTTTCTTGAGAATAAGTCACAAGCTAGTTGTGACTTAATGCCACAGGCAGGGTAGATCTGTGTCGGCAGATTTCATCCACGGGGCACGGGTCCCGAAAGGAGGCCTGTTTTATGGTAGAGCGGACCGGATAAACATCGATCACAATTCTTATACGAATCGTTTTCGATACTCTACATATTTTTACTGTCCGACCACCCAAAACGCGTCCTCACTCTTCCGCTTCAAAAAACTTTCTTTTCGAACTTTCTTACACTTCTCATCTTCTTTTGACTTGAGGGTAATCATGATCGGCCGCTGATCAAAAACACATCGCAACTCAATTGGTCAAAACAATGCAAATTTCTGTCGATGCCGCTACCGTCTTTCAGGTGGTGCTTATCAGCTGGCAGATTTCTACAAACAAAAATAATCAAATTATTTGTGTTCACTTATTTAATCAGAAATTAAATTTGCGTTTTAAAACTGTTTGAATTTTTATAATTGGATAAGAAGATTATATAAGAAGATTAGATATTTTTCTCAGTCCTTATCTATCTAATAAATCTATATGGTATTAATTGTTTTAAAAAAATAGATAAAATAATAAAAGGGTTGACAATAGAAACGTTGTAATTTTTTCTTATATTTTCTGGATTAAATCGAAAGTTAAATTCATATATTCCATTCGTATCAATTATATTGTTTAAAATCTTTATAAATAAATCAATCAGAGCAATGTGTGCAATGTGTTTTAGGAATTTAAAATTTAAAGTTCATAAAACGAATGTTTTTTTGATCTCTTTTATGTTTAGCAATAGTAAATGGATTCCATATTTTTTGTGAAATAGATTTAGTAAAGATCATTTTCATATTTTTGAAAATCATGTTAAGTGGTACAATAATTGTGTGTTTAGTTTTCTTAAAGAATACGTTTTTATTGATATATACATTGTTTTTAATAATTTCAATAGTTTCGGAAATAGAAATAGAATGCAGAGCATTTGTATTGGCGATAATAGGAATCGGTATAATTTATGCCGGTGTTTTGTATATAGATTAAAAGTAGGTGGCATATAATTCAAATATAATTTCAGAGTTGTTAGCTGTAATGTTTCCAAGATTAAATGATGAAGGATAAGAGTTCGTTTAATGACAAAATCTATTTATGTATTAATAATGTTTTGTATTTTTAGGTTTTGGCTTTGTATGTACATGATCTTGGCACTCATCGGGCTCAATTGCGACCCAAATCCGCGATATTCGAAGCTTCAACTCTTTCTTCGTTTTTGCATGTTTTTTTTAAAACTTCTCTTTATTTAACAAAACATATAGACTAAATGGTGATTTAGAACTTCTGGAGTGCCTAAACATCAGTCCAGTTTAATGTCTGGATAGAAACACCATATTCGGTAGAAAGATTATACGAATTGATAGATATAACTACTTCTTTATGCCGAATACTTATGGTGATGGGTATTATGTGTCGGTTGTCGGCGTTGTCGGTATATATCTACTATATATTTTTATATATATATATAAGATTATAAAAATCCATGTATAGGTATACCCGCGTGAGACCATCCGCATATACCCAAACTCATGGTACACGAAATTCTAATAATTTTATCGGCTATTCCGATATAACGTCGGTGGTGTTGTATGTAGTATCGCATGTATACTACGAGTATATGTATGTTTAATCTATATACATATATGTATTTGCATTTGACATGAGCATACATCTATTCTATAACATCATTTCATATAGAGTTACTACGACAGTATATATATACATATATATATATATCTATGTATTCCCGTAATACCCGAACAGTGAGCAGCCGTGCGGATGAAATTGCGATTGCGGTGTATAAGCACTGCTCACGCGCCCGGTTATTACATTACTCGGGGAGGGTTTTACCGTTGCTGGTAGAAACTTTTGCAGCTTCAAAAAGGCCGTCCGTGTGTGCATTTCCGTAAAATTTCAATTTCAACCGCACTGTAAAAAAAATGTGTTTATCCTATTTCCGGTCGACGAATGGCGAGGATATTATGTTGTATATATGATGGGTTCTTAAACTGACTATGGTACATATATTTAAGTTCGAAATAAAGTTAAAGTTAAAATTACAAAGTAAGAAAATATTTGGAATGTAATACAAAAGTAGTAACACCATACATTAAATAAGACAATCTGAGAAAGATGCATAATCATAATCATATTCATTCAGAAAATAGTACAGATATTAAGATAATCAAAGAGAAAGTTAGTGAAGTTAGAAAGGGATATGTAATATCATAATTATATGATTATAATTGAAAAAAACAAATTGAAGCATTGAGACAATCTGGCTTTTTTATATTATTTAAACTTACCCTCTTGTTTTGTGATATATTGGTAAGATTGAACAAATTATTGAATATTTGCTTAGAAATTGTGTTTATTGTATTATCTAATGCAGAAATTATTTAAAGTCTTGTCCAATAATGTGTTATTTTGTAACATTTTCTTTTTAAAGTCGTAGACGGCTTCCGTAACTATCCATCCTTTTAAAATTTGTCTTTAACTTTACTTGGTATATATTCGATAGATTACCTTTTAACCAACTTTCAATTATCTGATTCAGCTCAAAAAAAAAAGAAAAATTATAATATAAATATATAATATTTGAATATTTTTTAAGAATAATTAGTAACACTCATGTTATATTACCAGAGGCAGTTAAAAAGCTCGTGCCGATTCCACAAAAGATTGGTTGATTCCACTCCAGCCATTTTCAACTCGTTCTGATCTGATTAAATTGCACAATTTCTCGTTGCAGTATGGAATCAAATTTGGATATAGATAATATCTGATCTTTATTTGTTGAGTAAATTTCAAATCTTCATCAATACCTCAGTTTTGCCCTCCAAAAACGTCGTTACATTAAGATAAACAATATAAAATTATATTAAATGGGTAATAATGGGTAAAAAACATTTTTTTGTTTTTGATAAGATTTTATAATAGTTTACAATCTAAAACCAAGTTAAAATCAGGCAAGAAATAAAAACCTGCAGGTTAATATTTTCAATTGAAATAGTTGCAATAACCGGCTAAACCGCTTGACCGGTTTTATATGCAATCAAAATTATTTCGAATGGAAGAAAAAATATGTTCCAATGAACTAGAATGACACGAACAATATAGATTTGAAAATCATCGGCAAAAAGGTGATACTTGGTAAAACAATAGGTATTTCATTAATGAACATTACGAACAATATGGGGTCAAGGACTTATCCCTGAGGAACACCAGCATATATTAGAAGACATTTGGGCAAACTACCAGCAATATCAACACAGCGATGTCATTTGTTCAAATTTGCTGATAAGATAAGATAAGAGTTATGTTGAGTAGAAGAACTGTTTGCTTAGTTTAGTACATATAAAAGGAAGTGAGACTATTAATAAAATGCTTTAGAAAAGTCTTAAAGAACCAGAAGTAAATTCTTATTTTTATCAATGCAACGTAAGATGTCATCCATTACTTAAAGTAAAGATATTGAGGTAATTATACCAGATTAAAACATGTTATACAGGTTATGTCTCATTAAGTGGTCCACAATCTGTTTCTTCATTGAGATTTAATTTTTTTTGGAAACTGCAAGTAAAAGGTGGAAGATAATTTTGTAAATGTTCACTTTACAATGCGCCTAAAGACATGCAACCGCAACGACTAGCACTGAGCGCACTTGCCAATTGCACTGCTAATCGATAGCGGCAAGTGCAACACAGCGGAAATACGACATTCGACCGCATTCTGAGATTGAATCGGGAGGCGGAGCATCACTGTACAAAAAAGCCCAGAAGAAGCACTGACCGGTAAGACTCATAAAGCAAATTAACAGACGGTCCTAACGATGATCAAACTAAGGTCAAATCCGGCTGCCCGTCACTGCCCGTCACTGCACGTCACTGCCCGTCACTGCCCGTCACTGCCAGTCACTGCCCGTCGCTGCCCATCACTGCCCGTCACTGCCCGTCACTGCCCGTCACTGCCCGTCACTGCCCGTCACTGCCCGTCACTGCCCGTCACTGCCCGTCGCTGCCCGTCACTTGCCGTCGCTGCCCGTCACCGCCCAAGCTCCTCAGATCGCGAGCTTCCTTCCAGTTTCCAGATAAGGGTCAGTAGCGCTAAGCTGTGCAAAGGCACCCAGGGTAGATATATAGTGGACGTTATATTAGGTTAGGTTAAGTGCATACAAATAACAATAAAGTGCAATACAATAAAACACGGCGTTTCTTTAGGCGTAACCAAGAGCCATGGTTACAATTTTTGCGCTGATGTAAATAGAAATGGCCAAGACTTAGGAAATGCCGAAGACATTAAAGAATAGTTTATAATGTACAAGAAGCAGAAAGCGCAGAAATGGAAAGCAAAATTTTAATAAAACTAATCGGTATACAATCTAGTCTAACAGAAGTAAGTAAATAGCTTTTAGGGTAGGAATTTAATGTATGAGAAACCAAACTAGAAGGGAATACACATAAAACTCAATATATACATAAAGTGCTAACGAAATTGTCAATTGAAGATCCACCCTCGATTTAGACTGTTTTTTAGGTTACGCCACTATAAGTTGCCAAGCCATTTAGATTTGACATGGGTTAGTAAGTCTGACAAGCAATAAATCAAGCATACCAATTGCGTTTATAGTTGGAAATTTGTAAATAACATCAAAGAGTACAGTACTAGATGGTAATGTTGTCATTAGATAAAGACATATTACGTATTTTTAAACATTGCTCGCATATACAACGCATTGTCTGTAGAAGTATTACTCATCTGCAAAAATAGAAATATAAGTTGCTTATTTATTATCAGATCAACCAAAAATATGTATTTAAAATTATTTAAATAATGCACAACATTTTTTTTTTAAATATATACCAAATATTTGAAGATTTATGATAGTACGTAATTTAGAAAATGTTATTTCTTACAATTTTGAAATGTAGTGCATTCCATGTTGCCGTTATAGGAAATGATCTCGCATTAAAATACAAAAACTATATTAAAAACCCCATATATTGTAACCCATTTAACCTATTTTACCTATCTTTAGTAAAAATATTTTATTTTTTATAGTCTTTTTTGTTTTTTGATAGTAATTTACTTGTTTGGGTGAATTTTTAACTTTAAAATACTGCTCCGCTTAAAATGTTTTATCATGTTGGAAAACAACAATTTTTTTTATAAAGTAAACTTCAGCTATTATCACGTGAACTTATTGGAATTTCAGCCAAATAGCTTGGCAAAATGCACAATTTGAAGATATTACAAAGATTTGAAGAAAAATTAACAAAATGCTAAAATGGATATTTATTATGTGTATTTTGTAAAATAATTTAATAATTTATTTATGTAGGATATATAAGTCATTAAAATGGATTTATAAATACCAGAAATGAAAAAAATATGCTAACTTATGTACAAAATATGCTATAATACAAAATATGCAAAAATGTGCTCCTAAAAGGCAAACATATAGTAAAATATGCATTTATAAGTAAAATATGTAAAAACATGCACAAAGAATATATGGCTTAAAACAACCAGCTTAACACAAAACACATTTGTTTATTCTTATATAGTACGATGTCTCAGAAAGCGACAAGCGGTATGGAATTTATCCCTTCGACTTTAATTCCATTGGCTTTCATGCACGTGGACTTTTGCACAGAGAAGTTACATGCCTTTTTAAAAAAAAACTTGGTTTACATACTATTCTTTTCAATGGTTGCCATGGATAAAAAGTCATACAATTCCGTTGCAGGAAAGTCCGTTGTACAAAAGAGTATGCAATTCAAAATTGAATTTGGAACCAAGTCTGCGGAGTAAAATTTACATCCCCTCTCATAAATAACATGAATTTACATATTTTGGGTTGTCCTATTAATTATTATAAGTTTAGTCTCTTTTTAAATGCTTTGGGAGTGTTTAAAGTCTGATATTCCGAAAACAGTAAACTGGAGAGAAACACCACACCTTTTAAAATTATTTTCGGAGCTTGTACTCCTATTCATTACCAGGAAAATAATATTTTTGTATTTATATTAGTCTTTTAACAGAACAATATTTTTTCGGCAAATGTTCAGTTTAGGGCAGTGACGTAAAAAAAGCTATACACAATATTGAAGAAAATGAACCCCTGAGTAGATTTCCTAACCCCATAAATTTAAAACTATTTTTAAAGCAGTTTTTTGCGCTTACCAGGGAATGCAAAGGAGTAGGAACTCAAAATGAGCGATTTTTATTTAAAGCTTCATTCATTGTCATATTCGTAATCAGGGCAAAAATACATTAAAAAAGTGTCAAAACTAGTGGCCTCGGAAATCGTAATTGTGCCAGAATCCGATTTGAGATCGCGTTACTTTGCCCTGAGCTTTTCTACCAAGGCCCGGGGGCTGGAGATTTGATCTCAGGCTTGAAGTCTCCGGGCAAAAAATACCCTGTTGGCAACCCTATTTAAAGTTATAACATAAGTCTCTCTTGGGATTGAAATAAAATCAAGAGTTTTATATGGCATTAAAATTGAAAATCGACCCATTTTTGTACGGGAACAAACATGATTTTTTTCTTGCGTCAGCCATTTTTAAATTTAAGTTTTTTTATATAGAATTTAAGAATATCAACATTTTTAATTTTTATCACAATTCAATTTCTTTTGTACACTAAGTTATTGTATATTTATTTTTATATGCCAAAAAACATTTGCTTCATTTTTTTATATATGTACATATATATTTTAATAACTATATTATTTATATTTGCACATTTTTTATTATTAACTGTACAATAATTATTTTGGCAATCAAATAATTACAAACAAAAAAAATATCTTCTTTTATTTAACCCCAATAAAAATATGCTATGGCAAAATAAACCAAAAGCAATTACCCCAAAATATGATATTCTAATATAATAAATAAACGCTGTTTTAAAATTCAATATTTATGTTCCAAAAACAATCCCAATTAACAAATTAAAGCTTTATTTTGAATTAAACAGCTTGTCGACCATTTTCCAGCTTTAATGCTAATATCTAATGAAGTTTTATTCTGCTGGTAATTACTTTTTGAGAAAGGAAAGTAGGCTATCTAATCTAGCTAACTGAATTCATCAATATAAATTATTTATAATATAACAATATTAAATTATTCCGTTTGAATTTTGTTTTTAAAAGTTTTTTTAGAAACTAAAGTAATAGTTTCTACCAAAATATATATATAAAAAACAAAAAAAAATGTTTAACCTAACTTTAAAATATATTTAAAAGG
>JAAAKO020009410.1:0-18306 GCA_010015015.2 Bolitophila cinerea | reverse complement strand
ATGACAAACTAGAAATAATTATCTAGTTATGACATATAGTATTTAAAAAAAAAAAAAATCAGTTTTTCTGGAACACCCTTTACGAATGTTGCAATTATTTTAACATTATCTCGTAACTGGTTTCTTGTTAATGCATGTAAACGTTTTCCGTGTTAAAATCGGTTGTCGGAAAATAGTTTAATCTACGTATTTAAATAAAATAATTAATATATATATTTGGGTCACCCTGTAAAATAATTTTCTGCGTAAACCAAAAAAGTTAAAGTGCCATTCTTTTTTATTTTTTAATTACTATGTACTAAAAATAATTCGGATATCATATAGGCCATTTATGATAGATATAAGCCAATTTAAAAAAAATAAAATTTTGCTCCGGAAAAAGTTTGCTTAATTAAATAAAAAAAATCCGGGATGCAAAACATATTTTACACCTAGCTGTGTTCTAAATTTCAATTCTCTAGGACGTAAGGTTCGGGCTCTGATACTAGATGACGGACGGATGGACAACGCGGGATTATGAGTCTTCTCATATTAGCTACGCTGGTATAGAACCCTTAAAACGAATCAAAAAAATATGCAAGTATAGCAAAAATACTAGTGTAAAACTTAAATTAATACTACTAGAGAATGATAGGTGTAGACTGTCAGGCAATGTCTTTAACAAAGTTGAGATTTTCTCTATATGTTTATTAGTTTGGAACTTCACCCTCCTCTAAAATTATTTTTTAAAGTAGTAGAAATTAAAAACTTTAACTCCTCTCCCTATAAAGGGGATGGCTGACCGACAAAAAATTTAGTCGGTTTTGTAGTCTAGAAGGACCCCTTTTAAGGTTAGTCGGGTCCCATAAGAGTTTAAATAATTCTCCAATAATTCAGACATTTTTTTATTATATTTTTATTTTTTAAGTCATATTTTTATATATTTTATTACTTTTATTAAGAATCACTTCTAAAAATGAATGAATGTTGTCATAAATGTAATCTTTTTCAACACTTTGTGGCGCTACGAATTAACATATTTGACAGCACTAGTACAGTCCTGTAAATCACTCTCTCCCACACACACACACTCTGCACACATGCAGAGAGAACGAAAACAGCGTGCGTCTTGCGAGCATGGCGCTCTCAGTGCATCGAGCACGTTTTGTGTTTACCGAATTCGTATACGAAATACGATATTAGCTCGAAAAATGGAAAATGGAAAAGGCTTCGAAAGAGAGAATCGCGTGCTGCTACTGTCTGCGAATGCGATTTGCTAATATGCGGCCATGACGATAAGCCCACAATGAAACGGGAACAGTCTGTGCTCAGTGTAGATTGTAGAGAAGCATGCAGCGTGGTGGACTTGGCCAAGATATTCCCGACTCACGCGTTCGTTCGTTGCGCTTTGTGTTGTTATTCGTGTAGCACCGTCAGCGGTGTCAGTGAGTTCCTATATTCCGTTTCACGTTTCAGTATTCAGTTGGCTCGGTGCTATCGTCGTTAACGGTACTCTCGTTGTGCGCGTTTTTGTTGTCTTAAATACATTTTGTGCGACTCTTTGCGTATTTAATATACGTGCGCGCGTAACGGAATTTTGGTCAAAGTCTAAGAATAGATTTTCGGGATAGTTTAAGTGTTGTTGTTATCTGTGTGTTTACTCTGGAACCATTTTAGAGTCTATTGCGTGTGTGGTTCTTTGGTGATAAGAAGAATAAATAATATTTTATTTGACAATCAAATACGAAAGACCATAAAAGAAATTTAGAAAATAAAAAACACAGAAATATATTCTCTAACGAGTGATGCATTTAATCTGAAGAAAAACTACAATTTCCCAACATCGATTAATTTTCAATTAGCCACAGAACGGTTCAAAATACACACGAGAATGTTTCTGTAGGTAAAACGGTACTTTAGTTGTGTGTGTTTACTCTTTTTGCGGTTGTTTCGAGTTTGGGAAAACGTGCGCGCTCGTGTGTCGCAAAAGCTTTGGAGCACAGAATTTCGATCATTGCGTTTGTGTGTGTGTGTGTGCTCGTGGTTTTAGTTCGTTTCTCATATTGCTCGTTCTGTCCTATTCGCAGGATATAAGGGATGATTTCTATAGAAACCATTGATTGCGTGTGAACAAGTTGTGGTTTTTGTGTATGTGTGTGTGTGTGTGTGTGTGTTAGCACGCACGTGATTGGGTCATTCCCGTTATTGTAGCACGCACATCTAATTACACGGTTCTCGTATTAATATTAATTATTGTGCCGGCACCAGAAATGTGTTAATTATTGAAACGAACGTGTTGGTAAAGAAGAAAACTCGGTTTTTTCTTTATATTTTATTTCGCCGCGTGTGTTGTGTATATATGTGTGTATACACTTGTCTATTCAGATTGAAATAACCCCTATATTGTATATTCTATTAAGTATACGTGAAAACTGTATACGATTAAAGGTGCGACGACGTAAGGTGCAAGTATATACGGATTCCAAAGAAGACAACGCCGACGAAGACGACACAGGAACGATATACCCATCACGGAATATAAGGATTACCAGTTTATGTACGGATTGAATTAATGAAAGGTAAGATAAACCGCCACCAGCCACCGACACCACCATTTCTTCTCCAACCCCTAATCGTATATATATAGAGTGTGTTTGGTGCACAAACTTTTGTTTTATGCGCGCGCCTTAATTTATGGTTTAGCTCAGACGTTGCGTTGCGTCACACGCCGCGCCGTCGTCTTCGTCGTCGAGGACGATATAGCGTCCTGTTTTAACGGAAAGATTTTACGCACGGCAAAAACAGCCATTGGATAATTTCGTATTTAAATTCGTGAGCGCGCCGTTTTCATTTTTATTCGTGCAGACAGAAACTTATTATACGGAGATTTGCACGCGCTAAACTTTTGGTTATTTAATGTATATATTTTTATATATATGTATATATTTATATTAGTATATACAATGTTTATTTTGTTTTATGTTGGCGTGGATTTGGGGAAATTATTAGAACACATCTAGAGTAGTGTTGTGTGTCTTAATATAACTTAAGACATTCGCATGTAAAACAAATTTGAAAATTTAAAATAAATGTAATTTATTTGGGTTTGAAATATTCTTCAAATATTAATATTCTTAAGATAACATATCGTAGGTCTCAAATAAGAGGTCTATAAGCAAAAAAAGACTGATTAGAGGAAACGATTCGTATCAGTTTTATCTATATGTACAATAAAATGGCTCTCGATTTTTTTGTTATAGACCTCAGAATTGAGATTGACGTTACGAGTTTAATTCTGGCTATAAAATAATGAATGACGTCGATCATTTTTTTGTAACATTAAGATAACAACATGATAGTTTATGTCCTTATGTCCTTTAACATTGCTTCGAATTTTGTCGTTAAATTATATTTTAATATTTTTTACGATTGACTTAATAATCGATCTTTGTTTTATTTTATGCACCTATAATTATTTTTTTGAAATGTCGCCAGGGCCATATCTTTAAATAATATGATTTTTCGAACTAAGGATAAATATTGGGGTGTTTCTCGCGGATCCGGATTTTCAATCATAACAATAATTTCATCATAATATATCAAAAAACTTCAATACTTTTGGATATTATGAAAAAAATATTTTAAAGTTTAATGCCACATATGGCGTGTTTGAGCGATCAACGAGTGGAATATCGTCCTTCGGGCAACAGATGCTAACGTAGACGTAAAAGTGGACATTCTTGAAAGTCTTATTCGGATTTGCAATTCATACGAGATAAATGGGGTGGTATTTTGAGATAAAGTTAACCCACCGCAAACGGATAGAAATTTTGTCAACTTTGCCGAAAAGTCGAGAAGATGAAGATGAGAATTTAGAAAGACGAATTTTCAAGAAAAGCTATTCTGATAAATTTGGTTTGGGCATCAATTTTCTTTTCTCTGGACATTGGATGAAGAAATTCTCGATAAATCGACGGAATAATTCATATAGTTGTACAAAGCTTATGTTTCTGACGACCTTAAAAAAAATCGTCAATTTAAAAAAAGGATTTTTTAAACCATCTTGTAAATAAACATGTAACAAACAGAAAAGGTTGAGGTAGGCATTTATAATAAACTATTGATTTATATACAGTAAAAAAAATTTAATAGTTGTCCGGAGCCATTTGGAGGCTGTAGAGCATTTGCAAAGAATGTTTATGCCATATTGAAACGAAAAATGTTGATTTCGTGCATTTCAAATTACAATGCTATTAATGGTTTCCATGGCAACTCAAGTTACAAAGCAACTGATCAAAAAAATTAAACAGTTACAGTTATCATATCACAAATATTCCTAGTTAGGACTCGAGTTATTAAACCCAATTCATATTTGTCTGTTAAAAATCGCGAGTTATAACAAAAAGTTCAATTGAACAATTTCAAAACGCTTTTGTTTGCGGTAAAAATTCCAGAGTTATATCTTGAGTTATCAAACTCTGAGTGAATTAATTGGCCCTTAGTATTGCTGGTTAATATTAAATCAAAAAAATCCAAAAGATTTGAATATATATATTTTTTATTATTAAAAAGTCCAAATTTACTAATATTTTGACGAAAATACTTGATTTAACCTGTTCACCCGTTTAACCGGTACTTTTAAAAAAATAATTAACCGGTTAACCGATTATCATTTTTTTATCTTGTATTTTTTGTCAGGTTTCTTGCTTAGTTTTTCTTGGTTTTAAAATAAAAGCATCAAAAAATATTTATTTGAAAACGTTTAAGAATAATTTCAAAATATTTTTTTAATGTAACAATGGCTTTAGGTTAGCGGCAGTGAAATTTAGAAGATTTAAAAATCTGCATAAAAAATTCTTAATTTTTGTTTGTTTTTTTTTTTGCTTGAATAATGAATATATTTCAATACTGGAATTTATGGCTTGTTTACCGAGGGGATCACCTTAAAATCCAGCATTTTTTTTACAAACAATTAAAAACAGATTTGCATTTATTGTTAACCGGTTTTGTAAAAAAAAATACAAGTAAATTAAAAAAGAAGACACACAAAAAATCTGAAATTTAAAAAATCAAAATCGGTAAATTAGTTTTTTTCGAATATCCCACAAAATCATAAAACATAAAACCATTGAAAATGTCAATACTCTAATAAACAAACAGTGGACTCAAGTCTCTGCAGAGGATGTGTAATGTCGAAGCAAACCTCTGAACATAACCTACATCGCTGTCCGACTCTTTTCTCAGTTAGGGTAAAGTTTTTTCTGTCAAGGAAAACTACACCTATATTGAGATTTCCAATACCAATGGATCGTATCGTCTCTTTCATAAAACAATCCAAATGATTTCATAAAGAGTGGTCTTTTTCGGAAATAATGTCATTGTGGAAGGCATAATAGACCCAATATAGACCTGCAAGGTAGTCAATCTCCCACAAGTAATTATCTATCTACTGCCAGATGAAGGCAATACATCTAATGTTAAGCCATGGCGTAATTATCTAGGACGTTAGGGCATACGCAAGAGGTATGTAATTCAAATAAAGTTTCATGGACTATTCTTACGTTGCTTATTCTCGTTTAACGATTGACGGTTTGATAATCCAGAGGAAGAATGTTAATATTTTCAAAGTATCAAAGTTAAGATCTCGATAAAAAACGGAATAATCATGAAACCTCTGGTATAAAAGCTCTCAGACTAAAACCATATATTTTTAAAGAGATATTTTTGATGATCATATATGATATAATTTATTATTCCTCAAATATAGTTTATTATAACTTTTACAATTTCTTTCCATTTTGTGGCTATCTTGAGTCCTAATATAATCATCAAAGCATACATACTCTTGAGCACAAAAATATATTCACATGAACACACACACAAACACACACACACGAACCAATACCAATTAAGAAAACCCTAAGAAACAAATAAATTGACCTGGTTCCGCCGAATAGAAGTTAGTCCTGCGTGAAATGATTGGATTTAATCATGTTATCTTAATAATAACGCCAAACGCCCCATTCGTTTGCAAGGAACAACATAATACACATATATGTATGTATAACGTATGTATTTATATATATAACTGACTGGATACATTCATACATTTCGTGTTTATATACCATATTATTACAGTGACTCCTTCATAGACTCCTTGCAATCCTCACTCCTCAGAAGTTCTGGTTATGCGCGCGCTGGGATCTCTGTGTATGTGGGAGTGTATATGTATATGTATTTACGTGTGTACCGTTCTAGTTATACACTTTGTTCGACCAAGTTCTGTTTAAACACACAATACACAAAGTTTTGCGTTTGCAATATAATGTATATATATATTGTATTTACACACACACATACACAGACACGCTCATACCTACAGTCTATTAGTAGTGGTAGTTTGTTTTAGTCGACTGTTGTTCGATTTGATTGAGTTTCACTTAATTGGAAAATGAAAATATGTACTTAGACAGCTCAGCACATTTCTATTTACATATTATATATAGTATACTATATTCTAGAATCTATAGATCTGACTATATATATGTAGTGTACCGCAGAACCGCAACAAATTATTATAATGAGTATAAAGTCTGTATATATCGTATAATATGTGTTAGTGTGCGTGAGTGTACACCTTAATGTATGCATACGTACACACCGGGTATGTGTTTATAATTATAATATTTAATTAAAACACGAAAAACGTCGCATTGGAGCATATATATATACATAACAACATAACTACACCATATATACGCAAATTCATATACCATCTAAGGGAGCATAAGAGGGCGTGCTGGTAAGCGATTGCGTTTTTTTTTGATGTTAGGTGTGCGTGTCGTTTTGACGGTTAGCCTGGGTCACACTAAGCCACTTTGCCGTCAATGTTAAAACCCTATGCGGTCGGTAATTATTTTGACGAAGTTTCTCAATTTATTTACATATAAATATATATAATATATATATTAATAATATATTTAGATAAAATATATTCAGTATAAAAATTGGTCTGTTTAAACGGTTTAATTCTGTGTATTTAATTATTACTTCGAATTAATTGAAAATAGTTTTTTTTTGTTTCTTTGATAATAAATGTACAGACAATAAAGTTGAACACTTAATTGCCTGTTTAATGCTTAAAAATAGATTGAGGCGAATGTTCACAAGTCCTATAAGGTATTACATCATTAGAATATTATAACAAGCCATTAACTCGTATTTTTATTTCGGATTTTTTGAATATATTTAATTATATTTAGGTTTTTTAAATAATTATTATTGTTAAATATAATTTATGCATTATATAGCATGATCTCAGAGTCTCATAATTATAAAAAGGGTTGATTATTTTGTAGTAGTTTGAGATCAAACTTTTTTTCATGTCAACATATTTTTAGCATAATAGCCATAATTGATGAAATATGTTGATTATTTTATATGAATAATTTCATATTATTTAAAATATAGAACCAAAAGACTTTCTTTTGATCATAATAGAAAATAGATAATATTAGGAAAATGTAGATTTTTCATAATTATGTGGAGACAAATGGCAATACAAAACGGAGAAGGACAGAAAATTTAAAAAATTTTATAAAATTATTCTTGATAATAAAAAGAAATATGGAGCATGAAACGGTTGTCAAAACCAATTATATTTCTTGATTTTCCATTATCTTTATATTTCTAATGAATTTATAATTATTTTATGATACATTTGTTGCTTGAAATAATATTTCTCTTAAGAGTAAGTTTCGTCCAATAAGATCAGAATTACGGGCCCTGTACGAACCTGTGGTATAGAAAACCTTTTCTTAATGACTATTCTAAAATGATTGGTGTTATATTGATAAACAGAAATGGTAAACAAATGGCAAATATTCCAATTTATCCAAAAAATTCAATTATTAAAAAATAGTGAAAATTGTGTGGAAAAAAAGTAAAAAAACAACTATTTTTTGGTTATAGATTTTAAATTTTTAATTTGTAATTATGCAGTAATTATATCATTTCTAAAAAAAAAATTTTAAATTTTGCGTCCTTTTAAAAAATAATATCTTCAATAAATGTATTAAAAATGTATTCTAGAAAAAATTGTACCCTAGGAAACAAAATTGTACTCTAAAAAAATGGTCGAGCTCTTATATGTTTAAAAAGGAAGCAAAATAATGGAATTTAATTAATTTATTTATGTCTGCCTAATAATTCAAAACGTCATCTAACTTTTATTGAATGTTTTCTAGGTAATGCAAACACCTTCAAAATCTGTCGTAAAATGTTATTGCTTTTAATCTGCTGTACCTACATACCATTAGATTCATTAAAAGTTAGAGAAAATTTATTAAATATTAGAGCACGTTTCTGATTTTTTTAGAGGACAAAATTATATTATTTAGAAGTTGATTTTATTTTTAAGAGTATAATCATTGAAGTGCAATTCAATATTGAAATTTTCAATTGCTAAGTAAATTACACTTTAATAAGATATAACACTTACATTTTATATGGGGACAGACACAAAATGAAAAATTTGTATAAATCTCAGGTGTCTTAAATATCGACCTCCCTCTAATTCGCTCAAGATCCGTCCGTGGGTATACAATTGCTGTCTGGTTTCCTCATTGTATTTATGTTTTGAGGCGTTGCGTTTGCAGATATTTTATAACCTGAAAACTGGCGGTAAAAACACGTCATTTTCTTAAAATATGTATTTGTTTTGTATTCAAAAAGATCGTAACAGGATCTCATGCTGTTTTCTATTCATTTTAAAAAAATAAAAAAAGCATCTTTTAATTAATTTTTGATCAACCTTTAATTCTAGGTATAATTCTTCAGATTTATCCCCATCGTCGTAATAAAAAAAAAAATCATTTTTAGTAGTCATCGTTTAAAAATAATCTTATTTTTAAAAAATAACTGTCAAATCACTCCAATATGCTATACACTATATACACATAACGATTAAATATACAGGATAATCCTAAATATAAAAGATACAATCTACCTGAAATCGTATATAGTTGTAGTAGCAGACCGGAAGTGAGGTTTTATTTATCTGTTTTTTTTTTTTAGAATTTCAAATAAATTCATAAAAATAATACCCATAACTTTTCTTTTTCTTTTACTTTTTGAGATTTTGCGTTTTACTTTCTTTTGAAAATTTAACAAAACGTTTTTTTTAAATTTTCAATTCCATAGTAATTAAAATAAACTAAATATTTTAAATATTTTTTTTAAAATTGCCAAAAAAAATTAAAATAAAAAAGCGTTTAAAAAAAATTAACCTTTATGTCATATTAAACATCCGGCAAAAAGAGAGTGTTGTTTTCTGTTACTCTGCAATATTTTTTAGAAAAATAAACTAAACATGTACATTTTAATAAAAATATTGTTTTAAATGCCTATAAAATAAATAATTATTTTCAAACTTTAATGTTGTATTAAACATTTTGCAAAAATACAAAGAGCGCTATTCTCTGTTTGGCGCATATGTTTTTCAAAAAAAAACTACTCGGACATTTAAATGAAAATATATTTTTAAGGACACATTAAACAAGCGGCATTAAATGAAAAGAGCGCTTTGTACTGTTTGGCTGCAATGCCATTTTCAAAAATAAACTATTTACCTATTTATAGGTATTGCTTATATTTAAATTCGTATCACTCCCCTACCATTGAAAAAGCCCAGATTCAAGTGAGTGATAAAATCATACAAAAAACAACGCTTTCCACTTATGCAAACCACATATATTGTTAACAATAATATTACTCCAGTGTTCTATGGTATTGTCACTCCCAATACTTAACACCAATGTTAAGCGGCGCAGCAATGCAAAATGCGCATAAATTAAATTAATTCCACTCGATAACTCTTCTCTGGCATCTTTCACATGTAATGCCTTTAAAACAAGATCAATAACCGAACTACTTATTACAACAGCCCCGGCACACAAGCGTGGCACCCCAAGCACTCGCCTTGCCAGCCATTCCCCCCCTAGCGCCCGCCCGCCCGCACACATGCATTAACACCATAATATTTTCTCGAGCACAGCGCGCCACGCCGCGCCGCCCGTCCGCCACTTCTATATAATACTTGAGCGCAGCGCCCGGGGTGGTGCGGCTCTCGACGCCACATACTTCCGCGTGTATATACTTATACCGCACCGCAAATACCCTCTGCCCTCGAACCTGCTCACCTCCTTCAAAATACTTATTCGAACACACACACACACACACATAAAAATAGAGATGTATATATATATATATACTATACTATATACATACCTAAGCGCGCGCTAAATATTTCAATCATTTTAAAATAATACCGAAAATACACGCGCGCCTGTAAACCGAATTGGATTTCGACCGGAATTACGCTCTGGTAAATCCGCACATATAAAAACCGAATAAATCATTGCGATTTTCTTTTATACAATGTGCGCTCTCGTAGGGTAGTTTTTTTGTTTGCCCTCTATGCGAGCAGGAGCAGCGGCAGCAGCAGCGTGCGCCTCTTATTCGCGCGCGCGGCTTCCCGCATTTTCTGCAACGTACTTGAACGCGGCACACAAACACACACTAACACACACTAACACACACACACACACATGCGGATAGAAAAGCGGACCACATATTCGCACACACACACACATAATAATATATAAACTACATATACATATTATATATATATATATATATATATATATACAAGAAGTACAAATAAATATATACAATCGAATAAATTACGAGCACGCGCACACCAATTTGTGTGTAGTATTTGAAAAACCCTTTTTAACCAAATACACGTTTACGTAATATGTAAAAAGGTCTAACTGTGCGCACGTTACGTTTAGAATGTACAAGTGTATGTGGTATATATGTATGTATATATTTATAATTCGAACTATATATACATTTACTATATATTAGGTGAATGCGTGTGTTTACCATTATTAAATATTGATTACTCGAATGTGAAATGGTGTACATTGTGTAACAATCAATCGTGTATACAATACACAGTACATAATATATACAAAACGTAATTTCCTAAATTAATGTCGGTTTAATTAACTGAATCCATCGAAGCGAACGCAGATAAATCAATTCAAGACATCTCGGGGTGCTCGAGCTCGATCTCAATGTTGCGCGCGAGCTTTCGATGTCTCGCGGCCCCGTCGCGTCGTCTTTGTCCTCCGCCGTTGTCGTCGTCGTTACCGCGTCCGTCGCACCGCGTCCGCGTCACCGTCTGCGTCGTCGTCTTGCACTTCAATGGCGTGCGCGACGCGCTGAGGACTGACATCACAATTGCGCGTCCCGCGTGCGACACACAATGGACGAGCTCACATCGAAAGATATTTGAAACGCGATAAAATAACACGTTCAATTGTTGGAATCGACTGGCGCATGCGACAAGAGCCACACCGACAAGATTGGCAAGCCCCGTACGGGCTTACTATCATCGGTTTTGAGGGCGCTCTTTGGCTTTGAAGCTACAAGAAAAGTATATAATGCAATAATACGCCGACTTTCGACTTCAATTGTATTTCAGAGACGAGCGTTGAATAGCTTTTTATGTGTGTGTGTCTGTGTATCATTATAGATTTGATTTTTTTTCTTCTTATTTTATCACATCTCTCAATCTCAAGCTGTTGGGTTGAATGGACAGTTAATTATGGATATTTGTTGAAAATTGAAAGGAAATAGCATGCATCTCGATTGTTATCAGTATGTTTTACATTTTAATGTTTTTTAAAGCAAAGCAATTGAAATTCTAATACAATTTTATGGGATAGATGACCCAACGGTTTTGAATTAAATTTAATCGTATTTTGTAAATAGAAATTGTAAGAATATTTAATCTGTTTTACGATTTCCGTTTTGTTAGTATATTAAAATTTATAATAGTTTTTCTGACTTTTATAACTACTTTTTATAACTAATAATTTATTATTACCGCCCATATTTTTCACTAGATTTATTCGTGTTTTGAAATTAAAAGATAGATCGAAACCGCCTGATCGGCTTCTTTCACTGGTTTTATTAATTTGAAAATATTTTAACGTAACATACGTGTTTTTTATATATATTTTTTTATAATTTCACTCATTTTATCACATTTGTGTTAATCCCTGGGAACCTTGAAGAACACGGTAATCTTACTAAGAGGTGGAGAGATCTTGCTGGAGTGCAACACTTTTTGACATCTGAGGATGTCGCGTGCAATGCACTTATCGAGAAAATAAATTGGAGATTCGATTTACCCTAACCTGCAATTTGGGTTATATGCTTCTGCTTCAAAGACAGAAACATAAACACTCAGAGATACAGCCATATCTTTAGAGGATTCCTTCGCCAGAAAATCCGTATTTCAGACAATCGAAACTACTAATACGTATTAAATTACCACAGTTCGTTGCAAGCGATGAACCTACGGATTGGAATCCGATAATTCTATAGCATTTGTTTTACGGTTTTGTGGTTCAGCAGCCATTTGTGGAAGACATAACGGACATTCTTGCAGGCCGACTCACGGTATGGAGTCTCCAGGAAAAGCTACATTAGCAGTTTTGGAAGTCTTGGATGAAGAATTATATAACTGAATAAAATATAAGGAGACTAATGGTTTAAGATACATATATCAGAACCTCATGAAAGGTGACATGGTTTACGGGCAGATTGAGAACACCCTCCTCACCAGATGAAACCTTGAAAGAATCATGTCCCATTATGATGCCAAGCCGAAAAAAAGAAAATGGCATTTTTTGACGATCACGACAATATTGGATCGCCATGTCCAGAAATTATCTGTCCTCTTAAAAGTCGCTAGTATTCCTCCCAACGATGTATACAGTCTACACCGTCACGCCTGATTTAGGTTTAAGCTAAAAATGTCACCGGTTGGCGGCTAAGTCACTACTTTCAACTATTTGCCTTTTGAAACCCCTAAAACTCGTAGTAGATGAGAAGGTCCGCAAAAAAAAGTATAATTTGAGTTTAATTTTACGTGCTTATAAAAACAATATATAAAGAAAAATGTTAATCTCTCATCCGCAAAATAGTATCAAGCTGATAATAAAGAAAGTATTTTAAAATGTGTGACCAATAACCATCTAATTTATTCTTCTAATATAAGAGTAACAATAAATATAAATTGGTTCAATACTAAAGTGCAAACTTCTGGAGGGATATTCTCGAATCGTTCTTTATCATACCGATATTTAAATACGAAATGATAAACAAAACATGAAAATATCGTTCCTAAATTTTAAACTTCATGTTAGGTGCTCAATAATTGTACCTAAATTTAGGTTTGAAATTTTACAGAATAAAATTAGGTTTAATTTCACACTTAAATGAATCTAAAAAATAATGTTTCATATTTTCCTATATTTTTAAGGATAGTTTATTTTTTTAAAGTTTTTTCTATACAGTATACATAATATTCTCAGATATTAGTGATATTCTTGATATTTTTCCATAAAAACTGATTATTTTGATATTCGCAAAAAAATCGTAGTATATTTGTGAAAATATTTTGATTTTATTAATATCTCCTATTTTTATAATATTGTAAATATTTGCAATTATAAACTTACAATGACTATTATTGTGATAATATTTTAGATATTTGCAATAATAATAATAATATTATAAATAAAATCGGGTTTATATAATGTTTGTTCAACAATATAGTACACAAGTGAATATGTTTCGCCTAAGACATGCCAATTTTTAACATGACCTAAAGTGGAAAAATTGGTGTCGCATTATTTTTTTCCTTTTATTGGGTGAAAATGCCCACATTTCTCAATGAAGTGAGAAAGTTAGCATTGTTACCGGCTATGTTTTGTTACTTATTAACTTGCTGGGTTTGCTGGTTATTAATTTAGGAAATTTGTTTGTGATAGCTGGCTGACGTCTCCGTCTAGTCGGTGTATTTGGAATGGTATTGTACAAAATCATGGTATGAAAGTGATCTTCCGTGCAAAGTACTATTTTTATTAATAAATTGATTTACATATCGAATAAACTTTCAGGGTAATGACCAAATATTTCGTACTCTTAGTCATAATGCTATTGCATTTTGTTCTAGTAAAATAACTACTAAACATACACCAAAGAATTCTTTACCTCAAATAATTCCAGTTTTCCAATCCATTAGCTTTGTTCCGTTTATATCTATATTTGTTATATACATCACAAATATTCATTAAATCTAAAACGTCCTTGCCAACAAGGACGCAAGAAATTTGCCTTTCCTCGACCACCTAATATATATATAAATTTATGTATATATACCCACAAATACGCAAACATTTGTATATATTATAAATAGAATAACAACGTTGACCTGAAGAGCACAAGTTTATCCGCTTTGAGATATAGAATGCGAGTTTCTAAGAATTTCGAATATAATATGCGTTTGCGTCTATATGGAAAATGCAAAGTTCAAAGTGTTTTCAGCTGGTATTACCTTTATTTATATATATACGAAATAGAAGTATGTATATATATATGCATGTGTTTCCTCTTAATGGTCAAATTCTATGTATTTTTAATGTTTGTGTACACACTCAATTTTAGATAACTTCTCCGTCTCGAGGATGAGCTCATCTGTAAGTCGGCAGCTCCTGCTATTCAGATAACTCGAAAAACCGATTGATTTTTATGTTTTCCTCACTAAGCGCTTGTATAAAGTTTAGGATGGGAAATTTTCTGAAACTCAACCGAGTGAGTATTTCGGTGTGATGTAGACTTTCCATGACTTCCGTATACCGAAACCGATACTTGTTCCCTGCATATGTCCAAAGAAGTGATTTTTGTTAGAAACCGAGTATGTACTTCCATTTGAATGACCCACAAAACAACAAACGCCACAAAAGCATTAAAACTTTCGACTTAATTACAAACCTCACAAATGTACATATATATATCTTATTATTATTGTTTATAATATAATAATATTTTATTTTATTTTCTTCGTATAATTTTTAATGAGCTACAAAATATTTATGGCCTCTTTCGATTGTGTGTGACCGCGCGCTCTTTGTGCAAGTACGTTCTGTATAAAATACAAATGTGCTTTTCGAACTGAGCGAGGAGCTCTTATCCGCAATTCGTGAAGCGCAACGCCAAGTCCGCAATCGGTGCCGACTTTATTTTCTTCGATTTGCTTTTGTGTTTTATATTTGTGTATAAATATAATGTCTGTGCGGTGTTTACTGAATTTAGTACATGTACTAAATCATAAATTCTAACGTCACTTTTTATCAGCGTATCGAATATGCGTTTTTCAATGTCCATTGCTCCTCTGCCTTTGTCTCTCTGGCGTTGGCTGTGCCGGATATCGTTGACTCAATGCTGGTGCACGAGCGCGTGTAAAACACTTTGTGCATACGAAACAAAAAATATATTAGTTTCGTCAATACGATTTTAAATATTTGAATGCGCGCGCGTCCATTACACTCGGCTGCTCCATATATACTCTTAAAACTTAAAGCAGACGCATTTGTAATCGTATATAAATTTATATATATGCGTATACGTATACTGCATATGCAATGCATATCTGCATAGCATAGAAACGGTGCTCCAACTTCCGAGTATAATTTTTGTATAACATGCGAGCTTCCTCAATTTCCCCACATCCATTGTGCTTTGGAATCCGGGTGTGCACGTTGAAAGCGGAACTCCAGCTTAAAATTCCAAACTGATTTGATCACGTATACTCCACAGCTTGATGCTATATTCGACATGATTTATGTTGCATGTGAGCAAATATCGGTATATATATGCATATATTAGGGTTGCCATAGTTTTAAAAATGATCGTCCCTTAGTGTGAGATTTTGTCAATCTAAGAGAACTTAATTAATAACATCAGAAATACTAAAATTAATATAAATAAAATTTATTGTTTTACACAAAAATATTAATATTTATACAGTGTGTCCCCCAATAATGCTAATGGAGCTCGACCTTTCCATAAGCTCAACCTCACGGGCATTTGAGTTTTGCTCATTTTTCTATCGCTCTAACGGGCCCATACAATACAAGGTTTTTTTTTACTATATATAGTATTTATAGAAAGTATTCAATTATTGAACTTTTTATAGAGCTAATTTAAAATTATCAAAACCTAACATATTGCATTTTAGTCACTCCGACCATAAAAATTTATAATAACGATGATAATAAAATATACAACCCCCTTTTAGGGTGGTTTTAATTTTGTAAAAAAATAATAAAAATATTAATAAAATCAAATATTTTAAAGAATAACTGCATCATTAGATTTTACCTCAGTTTTTATGGTAAGGTTTGGAGCTTAAGGGTTGAAAAGAATGCAGTTTAAAAAACTTTTTTCCTAATTTTATTAATTTTATTTGTCATATATATATTTTATTTAAATTAAAAAGCACACTTAAAGGGGAATGGACATTTTAACACTATATGAACAAAATCCTAACATTTTGCCGTTTTTTGTTTTTTAATCGTTTCCGCTCTAAAATTAGCTTTTTAATCCATTCGCCAATTTAAATATTTAATAATGATAATAATAATGATATTATGGTAGTTAAATAATTAACCCTAATTAAGGTTATGTTTTAAAGTTTGTAATCAAATAATTTAAAAATTATAGGATCAAGATAATTTATAATTTTTTTGGGCTTAGGAGTTGAAAATAATCGGAAATGGAAAAAATGTGGGTTAAGAATAATTTTTATATAAAATTAATTCCCCTAAAAAGGGAGTGGACATTTGATCACTGTACAAATATATGTACACAGTGATCAGGAGGCAAAACCTATTATTTGTCCGGGTTTGTATTTTAAACGTTTCCGCATCAAATTTAACATTTTAGTCCTGTCGACAATAAACTTTTAAATAATGATAATGGTAGTCAAATAGTCAACCCCTTTTTGGGGTGGTTTTAAGTTTGTGAAAAAATAATAATTAATTTATCGGATCGGAAAATTATTATTTTAAAAAATGACTGTATCATTAGATTTTACCTCCTATTTTTATTTTTTTGGTTGAAAGTTTGATCGGAAACGGAAAAAAAACTGGATAAAATATGGATAAAATATTATGAAGTATTTTATTTTCAATAACCCATTTATTCATTTTCTTAAATTTTTTGTCATTTAAATATATATTTTATATTTTTTATAAAAGGAGGATGGACATTTGACCTCTATAAAATGTATGTACATATAGTGATCAGGAAGCAAACATACCATTTTGCATTTTAGTCCTTTTGCCAATAAAAACTTTTAAATAATGAATAGTTAACCCCTTTTAGTTGGTTTTAAATTTGAAAAAAAAAAAAAATAATAGGATCGAAATTTTTTTTAAATAACTGCATCATTAGTTTTTATCTTCAATTTTTTTTTGTTGCGCTAAGTGTAAGGTTGGGTGCCTAAGGGTTGAAAATAAAAACAATAATATAATCTAAGAATGCAGATATTTAAAAAAAAACTAATTTATTAATTTTTAGTTTTCTAAACGTCTCTAAATTTGGCATTGTAGTCCTTCCAATAATTACAATTAATCATTTTAATAATGATTCGATACAATATAGGTAGGGTAGGGGAATTTTTATTAAATTGTAGCAGCATAGAATAAATTCATATAATTTTAAATTTTTAGGCACAAAATAAGTCGTATAATTAAGAATAATTCGTATAAATATAAATTTCTGATAAAATTGCACAATTTTTGCTTGGAGTAAATTAGGGATGGCGACTCGATTAAAAATCGTTATAACCTCAATGAACGGCCTCCCTAATATATGTATATTTGGAACATATATTGTACACAGTATTTTATAAATATATTGGTAAAAGCCGCCACCATAGCACAGGCATCCAGTTCTATCGGGAAAACGTGTTTAATTAACATGTTTGAATAAGACTGGATGCAATTTAAGTCTCAGTAGAACAATTAACAGGCAAACAAAAGTGTGCATCATGAACCTACATCCTGCACCCACTAAATACATTATATGTATATAGAAATACATATTATGGTATATATATGTGTGTTTGTATATATATATATATATATATAAATGGAAGCTCGCTCTGAAATGAGGTGCATTGCATATGAATTTTAGTTGTGTATGCGCCAACGAGCATATTTGAGTGTATATACATACGATATACGTACATAGAGACGAGTATATATATATATAGCATAGGTATGTATGTCTCAGAGCATAATGGTCTTTGATATTTGGATAATGGCCGTTGTTATTATAATCCCTCTAAGTGCAGGATCGTTTGCAATGTTCTTTGAGTACATTAGTGTATACACTCTGTAG
>JAAAKO020009399.1:0-18307 GCA_010015015.2 Bolitophila cinerea | reverse complement strand
AAATATAAATATAGTGGATAGCAAAATGCGGTGCGGCGGTACAGGGGCCGACCGGAGCCAGCGGCGGTGGCGGCGTACTCTTCCATCGGTTCGTAGCCACCGCGCCATCGGTTTTTCAATGCTTTGCAATAGTTCTTGTCGTGTGACGTCAGCGTACAAATTATCTGTGTACGTTTGTATATATATACTGATAAATGTTGTAACAACCATGAGTGTGTGGGTATGTGTTCTTTGTAAAATTATAATACTTAGCCCGGAAAAGCGCACAGAACACAAATTTTCATATTGCATTTAAGACCTTTGAAAATAAATGAACGAAAGTCCAATGTTACAACTGCAAAAAAAAATAGATGATGCTTATTAATAATTCAATGCCTTCAAAGGGTTAATGGAATGTTTATAACGACAACAGACAAAAACTACTTCTTCTATGCTATTTTACCGTTACTCTGGGACATTGGACACAAATCTTTAACCCTTTTTCACACATTCCGAATGTGCCTGAAAATTTCATCTCATGACACTGTTATAAAAACCGAATACACAGCAAAATCTGGAAAATTTTAATCTGACGAAAATTTGGGCGAATTTTAATTTAATTAACATCCAGTGGAATTACACCCAGACATTTGTGCCTATAGTATGATGGTCCAAAAATTCTCTGTTTGCGGTGTTCCTTTCGCAGAAGTCAAAAAATATTTAACGAAATAATAGTGGATATATTTCAAGCCAAAAACAAGCGTACAAACAATTTATTACGTTAAACACAAATAAAATATGTGTATAGCATAAATTTATAGAATTTATTATTTTAAGTTGCCTACATTCGAAATAATTCCCTGCAGTAAAGGCTTGTGTTGTTAAATTTATAGTATCAAAATAGAATAAAAAAACTAAAATTCCTATATTTTTATGGAATTTGCTTTAGGAGTCATAAATACACAAAATACGGAAAACTTTTTTTGCTTTTGCTTTTGATTTTGTTAATTAAATTTCTTTTTGTGTGTGCTACAACATATTTTTTATTGTTTTTAATTTAACATTCGAAGCTTTAAGTGTTTTTTCAGCGCATTTGTCCTTTAATTTAATAAATTTCTGTCTAAAATATCAAATATCAAAAAATGCAATCAATCACCAAAAAAAACTAAAAACAACTAATATTTTATAGTAAATTATAATACATATAATAAATTATTATTAAATTGTTTTGTGTTTTAATTTTTTCCATAGATAATATAAATAGTTTTCAATGTTTTTTTTATAAATGTCTATGTAAAAAAAAACTAACAAGAAAATTAAAAGTAATCGACGTCACTAAAACACATTACTACGATAATAATAAGCCCTTGATTAATTTCAGATTTAAAACAGACAAGAATCATTTTTAGGATGTACATTATGTTTTTAAATATATGTCGATTACAATTCTTTAAAAAAAACCTTTCTTGTGAATGCTTAAATGAAATAAAACTAAATAATTTTCTTCCCTAAAATTGTCTGTGAATTAGCTATTCAAAGATCGAGTTCTTTGAAGTATAAATAAAAATGAAAATGAATCTATGAATATATATAGTAATTAACGAATTTGGCATAGTATTCTTTCACACCTAAATGTGTGTATATATATTTATATATATAAATATAATGAACCTGAGCATGCATGTGTATTTTTTGTTGTTATGCAATCATTTGCTCGCAGCGTATACGGTAGTGATTTACCATGCGTGCAGCACACAGGCGGGACACTGAATGTTTTTCGGGAATGATTATGATTATCCCAATAATACATTTTGTACATACCGTTCTTGATCAGCTCTGAGTTCAACCGGGATGTCCGGTGTGTGTGGGTTCGTCGGTGATCTTGGGGTCACTAGTCAATCAAGTCTTATCTCCGGTAATCCATCATGTATAACCAGAAAATAATAACACAAGAGCAGATTTTATTTAACACCGTCACACACAAAATAATTTGAAAAAAAAAAGTTGGTAATACACTATACAAAAAAAAACGTAAGATTTTCTTCGGAAACAGATATGGCAAACGTTTTTTTTCAAACAGAATCTTTGGTTTGATATTTACACGTTCTACAGTGCATATATTTGTGGAGTGGTTCAGAGCAGCAATTAAATTAAGCACATTGCTCTGCTCGCGGGGGTGCGCACACTATGGAATCTCATTCACCACCAGTCCATGGTGACCGTGTGCCATGCTCAGACTTACGAACACTCTCTCGATTTATTCGTACTCTTTTTCTCCCTCTCTCTCTATTTCTATGCTTTTTTCTCAGTTTTCCTCTCTACCGCTCCCTCAATATCGAACAGCACAAGCGGTATTCGGATTTTCTGTTTTCCTCAACACGTAAACTGAAGGAAATACCGCAGCAAACTTTTTCTGGGATGCTTGTGTCGAGATCAAGCTCTTTTGTTTTAAAATGCAAAATACACATTTATGTGTGTATAAAATATAATACATATATAATATATATATATAGTATACACTCAATTATTGATTTTATTAAAAGCAGTGACGACAAAAATGAAAATAATTTATATATCTTGACGATAATTACGTATTTATCTTTGGCAGACTTGAATCAATAAATTTTATATGAACTAGGCTCTATTTTAATAAAGACATTTGATATTTTCATTTTTTTCTTATATAAAAATGTTTTTTCTTACAACAGAGCATATTTTTTAACAAAATAACTGCATTTTTATGTGTATTTTTATGCTGCTGTGTCTGGCATAACGTTTGCAGTGGCTCAAAAACAACATTTAAAAATATTTAAAATAGGTTAAGCGTTGATGCGAGTAAATTGGCGCGCCGCGAGAGAGAAAATTATCGTACGAGCGCATTGCCTCTCAGGCGCAACGGACGGCAACGATTCGGCACCGGCGCGGCTCCGCTGGCGGGCACGTGAAGCTCAGAGAAATGGATGAGAGGAGTCGAGCTTAGTGAAAATTGGAAAACTCACGCATTCTCCCCTCGGTTGTTTGCTTCATATATATGAAGCGGCACCTGTCTCAGACTAGCTAAAGCTTTGCGGTTCCTCAGAGACTACTCTTACAGTTCATTTCATTTTTATTATTAGATTTAGTTATGCCTGTGAGAAAAGCAGTATGAAGGCACCGCACAGTAGCGGTAAATTCTATAACTTTTTCCTGCAAATATAAATTGATTAAAATTTGATTCAGTATACAACTACAAGGCTTTCGAAATATCAAAATTAAAAAGGATTTTTATAATGATAAAATGATGGCATGAACAGTATATATTAATTCAGGAGATACTGATACAAGTCAATTTTGGACATAGTTCACCTTTTATTTGGCAACATCAAAAACATGCCAGTTTCCCTATCTCACAATTAAAAACACTAACAAAACTTTTTTCAAACATATTTTATAACTTTAACTTGACAGGCAAACTTATTTTAATGGCAACATTTCTGAATCTCTAAAAATCATTTTCTAAAATGTCTTTCAAAACTACCTATGCCAGATAGGCATTTAAAATTGTCGTGAAAACAGAGTTATAGCATAAAGACACACATACATTATCAAATTACTTAGTTGAGTGCCAATGCAAATTGTGCAATGACTGAAAGTAAAACTAACTGTTTTTTCTTATTCACCCAGAGGAATTTAGATACTCAAAGAGTTATCTTTTTATTATTAATTTACAGCTGACTCTAAGTAATGTTAGGTTAAGTGAGAGTTATTTCCCATAAACAAATTGAATCGATTTATAGGAAATATTAGAAATGAATTAATGAATTATATATGTATAACAAAACAATACTAATTACAAATATTTCATCAAACATTATTTTATCAGATAATAACAAACGGGTTATACAAAAAAGCACTTAACCAAAATGACCCATACGGTTTTAAACAAATCATATATATATATATATGCTTTGCGCACTATGACTAAAGGATTACTTTTTGACCAAAAAATCAAACCCAGAAAACTGACAATTGTATTTATAATTGAGAAATAAGTAAATAAAGTTGGTTTGTTAACTGCAATCATCATTAACTATTTCTGTAATTTCATCGAAACTCTCTCAAGAATGTTAATAAACTAATATACTAACCGTGTTTAAGGACACAATAAGCTATACAATTGTTAAGTTTTAATAATTCTCATAATAATGGGACATTGTAGTCTTACCTATTAGCTATTGAATGTATTCGTTGTTGCTGTTGATCAATGGAAGATAAATCAACTCAATTTTGATTTGCGGCTGCTTAAGACACATCCACAAGCACAATATTTTATATTTCCATTTGTATATATCCAATGTCTGATGTTAAAAAGTCCTCGTTTATAAAAAAAACTCTTTACTCGAAAATGATACACTCCAGATAGATATCTAGAAACTAGACTATTTGGCGTCGGCGCCATCCGCCATTTTATTTGATACTTGTATAGTTTGTTCTTGTCACCATCAACGCAAAATCTTAGTTAACTAAATAATTACATTCAATTTTGTTGAAATTGACTTTATTTTGGTGTATTACTTCATTTGATATTTCAATTTCATATTTTGAATAAATATATAGTCTAGATAGTCTTTAAAATATGTAAATATTAGTTGATTTTGATTTAAAAATTGAATTAGAACTCAAATCGAACCGAAAACAAGACACTAAATACAGTAATACACAACACACGAACACGACACAAAAGAGAAAACAGAACTAAGCAAATTATAGAACGTATAGAACACAAATGCAAATGAATAGGTGCATACTTAATACTTATACTTAAAAAAGTTAACAGTACGCAGCCAAATAAATTTAAGCAATTTTTGATTATTTGTTTACATATTAGTTTATTATATTTTTACGACAGTCAAATGAATCTACCAAATTTGATTAAAATGTCACACTTTAGGAGAATAAAAATTGACTAAAGCTAAATTATAAATGAAATATTTGTATGCTGAATACTTTTTTTATATCTGTCAACATCAATGATTAAATGCTTGAGTGATTTGTTATTAGCTCTGTATAAATCTTTAATCAAAAGTGAAGAAATTGAAAATTAAATAAGTTGATTATCTACCTCCGATCAACTAATCGGTGGCGGTCAATAAATATTCCACTAAGAACTTTGGATTATAAGTATTAGGTACTTTAAAGTACATTATTCATTTTTAAGTCTTATTCTTATACCTTTTATAATTTATTTGTTTCTGTTTCTTTTGTGTTCATTTTTCGTAGTTCATAGATCGTAGATCGTAGTTCAGTTCAATTTTAAAACTCAAGAAAGTGACCTGCGTGCTCCGTGCTCCCTTTTCCATATATAATAATTCTAATAAGAAATTATTGAAATACCAATTGAAGTAATAAACATAAACATTTCAATTTAAACCTATAATTTAAATGTGATAACTGATTTGAATAGCCCTGGTGGTGATTTCTGAATAAGTGATGATTTTGCAATAGCGTGTATTCATAAATCAAGAACAATTTTTTCTAGTATACAAAATGGCGGTCTCTAAATAAATTTCGTTTCTAAATTCACAATTGTGCGCCGCGTGTGTGTTATAATTAATATATTTTATAGTATTTTATCGAGTGAATAGTTTATATATGTATATATAACAATATGGTGAAACGAGGACTTGTTATGTGCGTACATCGCTTCGCTGTGTGACCTGTGCTCGCTACAGCAACAAATTTTAGTTACTAATTTTACGAGTACTACAGACACAGCGAACTACAAATATCAGACAAATGGAAATATTTTAGAAGATCAAAAATGTTTAAAAAGATTTATCCACCGATGCTCAACAGCTACATCAAAGCGACTTTCAATAGGTAAGTCCCTTTAGTATGATAATATAATTATAATATTATAAATAATGATTATATATATATATATATATATATATGCTGAACAATTGTAAAGCTTTTAATGTCCTAAACTTGTTTGAATTTTACTAAAACATATCTATCAAACCCAATTTTTTACATATCTTTGCATATATCATAGGTTTTAGGTTAGGTTAGTTTGGCAGTGCACAGTGCAGGAGATGCACCGATCATAGGCCATTATATTTATCATATATTATAAAAACTACATAATCTGCATGTCGATTCCATTGAAATGAACGATTAACGATTTGATAAAGTGTGTTGCACTTTTAGGGGATTATGCAATTTCAATTTTAATTTCAATTATTGGATAAAAATGGCAAAACCTTACTTACATTTCATATAACGCCATAAATTCAATATACAGATATATATATATATATATATAAATGTATCATAATATACATTTTTTCTAAAAGTTCCATTTTAATTCCTCGCCCACGGTTGAATCAGCTAAAATATCTTAAATTTCTCCTCGGACTTTTTCGGAGGGTAACACAATTCCAAAGCTGCAAAAAACTGTTTAATAACCATTTTATTGAAAACATTTGTCCGCAGTTCCTTTTTCTCAATCTGCGGTCACTGTGGAAACAATACAAGAAAAAGCATTGCATGCCCATTCCCATTTTCCACAATTGTTCAAAAACCATTAAAAGCTCTTGTGGGTATATCATTATATAGTCCTAGAAATCATAAACATTCGAAATTTTATTTTGGGTCATTCGGGATTTTCCTATAATACCTAATATAGAAAACATAATGCATATATAGCTCCTCATTTTGAACGCATCATGTCGCGCAGAAATAGAGCATTATTAGTCAGTCCGGCGTCACCTACATTAAACAAATAAATACATTTCACAAGAAAACGCAATGACATTTTCAAATGCTTAATTATTTGTTACATATAATTATTTAGAGTTTATACAATTTTTAAAATGTATAGGCTATGTTATTCTTTATTTAGAATACCTATAAACATGGCTTTGTGTGGATGTCTGGATGTGTGTATGACGTATGATAGTTGTAATTTTCTTATGTATATATAATTATATTTTATATATTTATATGTGTACGATTGAATGAAATATGAATATATAGAGCTGAGTATATATACAATGCAACACAATGGATGTAGTATATAAGATTTAAACATCTCATTGGTTTTGGCGCACAAGGGAGTTTTTAACTGTATTTTTACACGATAATTATAATATATAGTAATGAATATGTCTCGAGGTACCTCGGGACATACAGCTTCATCTTGGTGTACGCTTCATTTCACTGGGAAAAATATAATTGAAAATTTAATTAAAAAAGAAACACTGCAGTCTCATTGAAGCGAAATATCTTTGTCTATCTCTCTATTAAAAACATTTTTAACAATAAAACGGACATGACCGCAGTTTTTTTTTGTTGTTTTCTATACCAAAAGCAAATACATGTATATTTTAATACGATGCATATGCATTTTGACAAGATAAGTTTTTATTGTGTGACGAAAAACTTTGTAAACGTCTAATCGTATTTAAAACGCAGCTCCAGGCATTTAACATTGAATATCTCTTATGTGTGACTATCGATTATATATACATACGCGACACGTGACTAAACAAATTACAACAAAAATAAACAGAAAACAACGACATAATGTTTAACACAATATTGTTCGATTTAGTTCTTCTATTATGCACAAACAGAAAATGTATTTTAACTCGATAATTACAATTTTTTGCGGAAAAATCATAAATAATTAGATTACATATAAATATTATGTTATAAAAATATCTCGTTACAGGTCATCTGTATAGGGCACATTTAGTAGGGTGAAGCGATATTGCAGAAACGCGAAATTCAAAAACCTAGGCGTTTTTTGAAGAAAAGATGGAAAAAAAATAATTTGTTTTTATGTTGATGTTTTTCGTGTGCGAATTTGGTTTAAAATTTCGGAAAACTTTACGAGATCAAAAAAACAGCCTAATCATTTTTTTTAAATTATTGATTTTTTAAATTAAATCTAACCTCTTTTGTTGTACATTAAAAAACCCATACGTCACATACATACATATAAGCTTTGATTGAAAGACCCCCTACCCCTTCAGGCCCCCTTCCCGAGTCTAAATCACTAAATTTTATTTTTTAAAAATCATCCCCTTAGGGGTGGAAGGTTTAAAATTTGACAAAAAATTTTGAAAAATGTAATTTAAGGAGGGCAGGGGGTTTATGGTACCAATCGATATGTAATTTTAATACCTATCATTTAAAATAAAGATGATTGAAATTGGAATACCCTTAAGGGAGATAGGCGCGAAAAGTTTTTTTTTGTTTTTGTGTGTATAGGGGGAGAAGTAAGGTGGGTAAAAAATATGAAGGTCAATTTTTAAAGGTTAGGAGTTAACGCAAACAGAAATTCTATTTTGGAGCCGGTAAAAGCCTCGTCTTTTCACTTACCCCACACGGGTGATGTAGAAAAGGTGAAAAACAAAAATGTGCTCTTTTTTAATAATGAAAATATATTTAATAAGTGCATTTAAGTTTAATGTGCAAATACGCCTTCAATATAACTTAAACCGGCCCTAAAAAAGTATGGCTGTTTGCGCCAACTCTTTTATCTTTATTTTAAATGATAGGTGTTAATCATCTACAGCTTTCACTCTCCCCCCTTAAATGGCTTTTTTTATTTTGGTCTAACTTAAAACTTCTAAGAGGTTTATTACCTTAGACATTCGGCCTAAATGTACTTCAGCCAACACTTTATTAAAAAACCGCAGACGGAGGAGGTTTAAACGCCATTTATTTGTATTTTTTATTTTGTACCTTTTCTGCACTAGGCGTTTGTCAGTTTCATGTTTTAAAAAAATCCCATATACGAACGCTCTACCCTAATATTTGATCTTACTTTACACACTAGAACAGCAGTTCCCGAACTGTAGTCCGCAACATACTGGTGGGCCACAAAGATTTTCATGTGGACCGCCCAACTTAAGTTAACAAGAAAATAAAGAATAATAAATCCTTTATTCAGATTTATTATTATTTATTTTCTTGTACTGCTTTTTAGATAATTGCCTTCGTTTCCAAACTTAAATTCAGGCCAATTTATAGATGAACATTAAACGGTGGCTAAAGTAGTTTATATATTGAAGAAAATGAGTACAGGTTTCAGATTGCGTCGGTCGCCAACTCCTCCTTCACCCTTTCTTCAGGGGGTAGGACTTAGTTTGTGTAAAACATTTTTTTGAAGAATTTTTTTCAAACCAATTTTGAAAAAAATTATTAAATAAAAAATAACTGCATTTTTTATTTGTTTTTCTTGTTTTTTTTTAAAGAAAAACGCGGTTTAAAAAAATTGACCAAAGAATGGATATTGCTTGATTTTTAATAAATATAATACTAATATTAATAGCAAAAAAACAAGCAAAAGACTAGCAGCAAAAACCAAGGATTTTGTACAAATGACAGTTTAACTTAAATGTGCATATATATTTATTAAATCCTTTTATTTTTAGGAAGAACTAGCGGCCTTTTAAAGCGCAACACTTTAAAATCAAAGTTTAAGAATAAAATATTGAGGGATTTCTGCCCCCGTATTCTGTGAACATTTAACTATAATTTTATCTACTATTTTGACAGTTGTTTGTATGCAAACTGTCAAATTTATCGATAAAATAGTAGATAAAAATATCGTTAAAGGTCCACAGAATACCGGGGCTGGTTGTCAATTGAAAATGAATATCATCCATTGTATAAAAGGCAATAAAAATTCTACTTTCTTTTAAATTAAAAACACGAACCGTTTGTTTTTAGCTCTTCGACTACCAGCCTAGGCTTATTTATCACGTGCAAACATTCTTTATTATATGTAATTAAATTCAGTTTAATTTAAAATGTTATGTACCTAAAGAGGTATTAAAAAAAATTAAAAAAATATTTAAAGACATCTACAATGAATTCTTATTTTTAACTATTTTAAATTCTAAAATACGTACATTTTTGTATGTTTCCATGTATTTTGAGGCATTTTGATTTATTTTGGTGATTTTTTTGTAGAATGGTCAACATTATGTTTGGACACAAAAATGAATTCTTTTGATGACACTTTTATTGGGCACAACTTTTATTAGTGTTTTTTTGGTAAATTTTTTTTGGGCACATTTTATTGGTAGCCATAGTTTATCTTATATTTATAATTTATAAAACAGTCGTTTATACAAAATTTACTGTGTAAATATGTAAATCTCATAATTGTTTTTAATAAAATACAAAATTCTAAATATCAAAAAGAAAAACCGAATTCAAAAGCGCGCTGCACATCGGGCAACACCGTTTGCGTCGAACACACTGGCGACTGTCTCGGACGCCGTTCAACTCAACGAAGCTAGCCGCAGCACACACGCACACAAGTGCGCGCAAAAAATCAACGAAACGTAAATGCGTATTCAAACACGGCGCACACACACACACATACAGATACACCAACACCACTACAACTGTCCGTCATTCATTTCATTGCTGTACTTCGTCGCTTGCTTTTGCTTGTTTGCGCCGTAAAATCTATCGCAGTGTGAACGTTTCAAAGATTACTGTGAAACCGTGAGATCCTGAAAAGTTCAATTTTGTTGTTGTGTGTATACCCAAAAAAAACCTGTGTGCCCTAGCTGCGTGTCCTTATATACAAATACATACAAATTTTACCTCGATTACGTGTGTGGTGTGATTAAAATGGAGAAAAGGATAGAATTGGAAAAGCGCGGCAGGCCTGCCAGTCAGGTTAGTATATAAATTAACTAAGATTCTGTGTGAGTCGACATGCTCTGTAATTTTGAATGCATTAATTTATTTTAGAAAGAAAAAACGTTTTCTGATGAACCTGCAAGTAGATCTTTGTATGGGTGTGCATGCGCATATGGTCAGAAAGATGATTTTGTTGAATGCTAAGGTTTCCAGACTGTGTGGAAAAAAATCCTGTATACCCACTGTCTCCTTGATCGCGCTACGTAGTCTGATTATTCCCAAAACGTGTTTGCGCGTTTTATTAAATCTTTCTTGCTATTATTCCTAACCAAGTATTCCGTTTTCTTAGCTCAAGTTCTAAAAACTAGAGCTCCAAACTAAAATCTCTGCAAAATCTGCGATTCTAACCACAATTCATGTCATTCGGTTTAAATAGATATAAATCGATACGCTTTAAAGTATTGTAAAGCTGCAGAAATCATCAAATCTTCTCTGGAATACCATCCGGATCCCCAAATGTCACAGGGAACATTTTAATCGTACAGATGCTGTTCTGAATATCAATAAAAACGTAATTGCAATTTAATTTTATTCCATTTTAATGTACCGCCATGTTGCATTATTGTCAGTTTGTCACACTCCAAGAAAATGCCTTGTGTGTGTGTTTTTTGCAAATGCTAGCGACACTTCCAAATGATCCGAAATATATACAGGATAATCATCTAGGTATTTCAGGAGAATGTTGTTTCATAAAAAAATCCTGTACAATAAATTACCACGTTCGAAATGCACCGCTTGACAACACGACAACAGCCGGGCGCCATCATTCCGGCGCATTATTGTGCATCAATGATTTAATTCGTATAGAAACACCTGAAATCCGGAAAACCCTCCATCGTATGCATTTCCTTGACCTGTGCCATTAAATCAATGTTTCATTATATATGTGCGTTGTCGTCGCGTGGTATTTGCTTGTTAATTTGATCATTTGTGTACATCGCGAAACGATTGTGTATGTGTGGCCATCTTTGAATTTTAAATAAATTGCGTCTTCGCCACATACAATATTATATATAGAGACGATAGTCGCGCGCGCGCACTCCTCACTACGCCGCCATTACTGCGCACCAATGCTAACGATATGTCAAATATGCGAAAATTACAATTTTAATTATACTTTTATTAAGTATTTCTATTGTTGCAAATGATTTTAATGAGACAATTCAACACTTTTTTATTGAATTCCACTCTGGAAAACTAATTTATAACCTAGGCCAAACTTCGCGCCTTTAATGGCATCTGAAAGCGTGGCCTTGTGTGCGTCTTCTCTGTGTGGCGCTTCGTTGAATGCGAAAATGCGACTATTCTCGTATCTCGTTTCTCGTCGCATCTTGCTCGGCGACTGACTCGTTTGACATTTTACCTATGTCTGATATGAATGAATAGGAGTTGAGTTGTTGCGCATGTTTTTATTATAAATATCTCTTATCTCTTAAATGCCTTTAGTATATATTTTAAATTTGTATTCACAATTTCAGATCACAGAGCTAAATCTCGACAACTGTCGAAGCACAAATATAGTCGGTCTAACTGACGAGTTCACCGGTCTGGAAACGCTGAGTCTTATCAATGTCGGTCTTACCACCCTCAAGGGCTTTCCGAAACTGGCCAACCTGAAGAAACTTGAACTCTCAGACAACCGCATCTCCAGCGGCCTCAGCAATCTGATCACTAGCACCAAGCTCACGCACCTGAACTTGTCCGGCAACAAGATCAAGGACCTCGAGGAACTGAAGGCCCTCGAGAACTTCAAAGCATTAATGGTGCTGGATCTATTCAACAATGAGGCCACATCCATTGATAGCTATCGAGAAAAAATCTTTGCCCTAATTCCATCACTGATGTACTTGGACGGGTTAGTAAATGCATTATTATTCAAAATTTGAACTATTTTTTCTAATTTTATATGTTTATAAATTTAGATTTGATGCCAACGAGGTAGAAGCACTTTCAGACGGTTACGATGATGATGAGCTCAATGACAATGACTCTGATGTCGATGATGGTAATTATAGATTTAGTAAAACCAAACCACCGAAAATTTCATTATCTCATTCATCTTTGATAAAAAATTAATTCAGCGCCTGGAGATTTTTTCTCCCCTACCCCTTTCATAAGAATACCATAATATTATGTCTAGGAAATGAATCCTTAGGGGTGAGAGAAGTTCGAAGATTTGGTAAAAAATAGAAAAAATAATATTTCGGAGTGTGGTAAGTTTAAATTAAAGGTATTAGAAATATCTATAATATAAAATAAAAAAGGGAAAATAGGATACCCCTTTCATTATATATTTAAAAAAATCGTCATATTTATATAATTTGCTATAGGGAAAAGAGTGAAGAAGCCGTAACAAATAATGCTATTATGTTGTAAAAGGACAAACCTAAACAGCTCTTCAGTTTTTAAGGCAATGGACACTCTTTTTAGGGCAGTGCTAGCTTAATATGGCTTTAGGCCATTTAAACCTTAGTTCGTGGACGGCTGACTCATACAAAATTGAAGAAAATCAAACAAATGTATAGAGAATGTTTTTTTTGGTAATGAGGTCTACAGCCCTAAAAATGAAGAACTGTATAGATTTGACATTTAAAAAAAATGAGAACATTTTTTTGTTTTCCTCCTTCCCCTCTTCTCTCTATATCAAATTGTATGAAATATGACGTTTTTTTTTAAATCTCCTGAAAAGGAGGTGGATCCCCTTCCCTGTTTTTAATTATAGATATTTTAAAAACCTTAATTTGATACCAAACACACCTTGAACACTCCGAAATATTTTTTTTTCTAATTATTTAACAAACCTTTGCCTACCTAAACTGCACTTCAGCCAAAAAAAACTTGTTTTTGTGTGACAATTATTTTTTTACGGGTACAATAGTTTAATCACAGTAACAATAATTAACTTTTTGTAACAACATTTTTTTATTGGTATCAAAAATAGATATTTTTATATTAATTAACCTCAATTCTCCACTGTGATAATAGAACCAAGTAACCCGTCTAGTTACTTGGTTTTTAAAAAACAATTATATTCTTTGGTCATATTTCTTATGTCCTGATTAAAATTCGGATAATCATAAGCCCGATTAGTTGATCGGATGTAGATAATCAGCAAATTAAAAATTTGATTTCTTCACTTTTGTTCAGAGATTTAATCCGAGCTTGTAACAAATCAGTGATTAAGCAGCTGATCATCGATTTTGACAGATTGCGTCAATGTATAAGAGGATTAAAATGTGCGTACAATCTATATATAGAGACAATGTGGCACACGAGAATCGAGTAATCTTAAAAAAACAATGGGCCCTTCTTATGGTTTACGTTCTGGACTAGTCTCTGTGAGAAGGTCCCCCATCCCCTCATAAGCATCATCTCTGACGTCAAAATTTAATCGACAGTCAATAAATACAATCGCCTTATTAAGACCTTAATCAGTCAAAAATTACCAAAAAGGGCCGACTTCTTCAATCCTAATTAAATTTTGAATAATCACTGATTTGCTATTAGTTGATCGGAGGAAAATGTCTATTTTTTATCTTTAATTATAGATTTAATCAGAGCTAATAGTAAATTAAGCAGCTAATCGTCCATTTTATAATAGGAATTAAATAAGTGTGCAATCTATATAGAGCCGATGACACGCAAAAATCAGGAAATCTCATAAAAATTGCCTTTTTTTGTGATATTGAGGAAGCTAGGTTAGCTCGCTAAAGTGCGAGGACACGATTAAAAAGTCTGATCGGAACTCAAAAAATCATATTTATATTAATCGAATGAGATAATTACGGATTAAGTTTAATCAGGACTGATGAAATTGGCCATAAGCTGATAAAGTGACTAAAGTTAATCAAAGATTTGTCATCAGGAAAAATTCGATAAAAAAAGTCTGTTCGTAACTCAAGAAATCCATTTTTTGGTAATCGAGTGCTTTAATCACTGAATAAATTTAATTACGACTAAAGAAATTGTCCCTTTATCTACTCAATTTTTACTTTCTGGCACAATTATCCATGTTTTCTTATGATGCTTAGTTGCTTCATTATAATATATATATATATATAAAACCAAAACGCAAAAATTTGACTTCCCAACACTTTGAAAGAAAAAAACAGTTACTTGGATTTATTATTCACACAGGTGTTAGGGTTAGGGTTAGTCAGTCAAGACTAGCCTAACCTTTCTGGCTTATATTTTGCCTTGTTCTAAGACGAAAAGTACAAATGCATTTTGGTTGAAAAATGTTTTCCTGAGAAATTGCAGCCGTTTGATCATTTTTCTGTTTTGTCTTTTGCGTGAGTCACTTAAATTAGTATTTATTTTTATTTTATTTGTTTATTCATTTATTTACACTCAACAACCATTTTTAACAAAAGTATAGAGTGCAAAAGCACTAGATTAGATTTCAATTAATTTCAATATACAATTAAAACAATAGTATAACTTTTTAAAATGCTCACGGATTTAATTAATTTAGGTTTTGTTAAGGTATTGCCATGACCTTTCCGAATTCTTCATTTGGCCATCAATGTCGAAATTTTTAAGATAAACGTAGGTCTATTGAAATTTAGTAAATCAAATTTAAACTCATTTTTTACTCGAATAATCTCGAATTCAGTAAGATATTATTTAACAGTAAAATTGTGTTATTTTGAAACTAGTATTAGGTGTAAAATTCAATAGAATGTCCTGAACGCAAAGATAATAATGCATTCGTATTTGCATTCTTGGCAGCTTATCCAAAGTGGATTAATTAGGCCTTCAAATATTTTTGACACACACCCATAAAAGTATAGTCATTATAAATTATTTAAAAATAACTAAATTAAAAAAAATATAAGAATATAAAAAACCTATGAAAACAACAACAATTGTACCTTTTGTTATTTCATATATTCTTCTGCCTCGATTAATTGTAATTGTTTAATTAGCCATTCCACAATTTTGCCATCTACAAAAATCAATTAATACAAAGGAATTAAAAAAGCACATTCAAATAAATAAAAAACGACACATTTGAAGCATCTTTTTAAATAGTAAGCTTTGAAATTTGGTTGGCAGAGGTTGTTTTTAAAATATTTCTTTTAAATTCATATATTCTTATGTGTCATAATAAAATAATCAAAAAACATATATCAGTAATGGCGATTGCATTGTGGATTTTATTTGAGCCCGAAGTTCTTTTTGAAGATATTGGTAATAATTTCCATTTAAATCGATAAAAAAAAACAAATGTCATATCATCTTCCTCTAACTGCTCACATATTCCCTTTTATAGTGTGCTCTAATGATTCTCTAAACCGCGTCTAGCAAACAATAGTCCGTTTTTTGTGAACGGCATGGAAATAGATTTCCAAGAATTGGAGGCATTTGAAAAAGTATTGGAAGAGAAGCGTAGCTCACGCATAGAGCCTCAACGCAGCGACGACAGCAAAGTCGATGAGTTAGACCTGTATTTAAATGAGTTGGCCATAAGCCTTAAATCGAAGGAAAATCAGTGTGATGCTGTCAGATTGCCAGCAGCAGCTGTAGCGGAGCAGGTCGACAGTGAGATGGTGGTAGAGGTTGCTGCCACAAGTAATGCCTGTCAAGCGATTCAAAACAACCCACCAGCCACCTCGTTCCCACTGCTAGTCTACGGCCTGTTGAGCATCTTGTGTTTTATTAACTCCGTTGTGCATTGTAAGCCTCACGTTTAATTAAACTAAGGAATTAACGTGGATACATTTGTTTATTGTTACAGTTTCCGACGAAGGAGATGAGCTCGATGAAGATGATGAGGACGGTGATGAAGAAGAGGACGACGATGACGATGATGGTGTCGTTGATGTTTCACTGGCAGAGGTAATTTATATTTATTCTATTGATTTGCACAAGTTGTTGAAATATAATTTCGAAAAATTAAAAATAAATAGGTTTATAATGATGACCTCGAGGAGGACAACTCAGACTATGTTGAAGAAGGCGACGGAGAGGAGGTCGACGCCGAAGAAGATGATGACATTGATTCAGACGAAGAAGAAACAATTGAGAAGGCGCCCGGTCAACCACAACAGCCTTCTGAAGGTAATTATATTTTAACTTTACAAAAAACAATTCCGTTTTCTTATCTGATATATCTTTACAGAAGAATCACCCGCCAGAGGCAAGAAGAGAAAGCATGACGTTTAATTTTTACTTACGACAAAGCATTTTCCAAATCAAAAGTGGGTTTCCGTTTACACACAAAGCAACACATACACAGCAACATCAATACACAACAACACATAAAGAGGACCGTCGTCGTCATCGTCGTCGACGTCATCATTGTTGCAGTTAACCACACACAGATTTCGTGTATTTTGTTATATAAGTTTAAATAAGTTTGTTCTATTATTATAATAATTATATAATTTGAAGAAAGATAAAAAAACATTGCTAGCTCTTCGCAAAACAAAACATAAAAAACGGCACAAGTATCGTGATTTGCATACTAAATACATGCCTCATCCCTTTTAAATAATTATAAATAATCTAAAGATACACATATGCATCCCTTATGTATGAATATTTACACACATCTTATTAATTAAAGGGTTTTGCACTGGCCCGCATATTGTACAATTTTTGTTGATTTGATTTTTTTTTTAACCTTTAGATGATTTTTCTTGTTTGTTTTTTAATACTTGTTAAATGTGTTTTGTAGCATTTGTTAATGTTTATCGACATATATGCGTTGTATTGACGAGGACGCTCCTCTCATTATTCCAGGATCAGCGCGATATGCAACACATTGTGAATTGTATTTTATTGTATACAAGAAGTAAATATAATACGATTGTTTGAGAAAATTTGATATTATAAGACACCAATAGTATGGTCTAAGATTTAAACAATTGCGTTGTGTTTTATTTGTATTTTTGTCGATAGTCGACGGAATGGCGAAGTGGATATTGAGTGGGATAAGCAATCGATGAGGTCCCCGTTGACGGGATGCGCAATATTTAACAAACGAACGATATTTAATCATGAAACAATACAAAACAACATAGCTTGTAGAAGAGGCTGTAAATAATCAGTTTCATTGTATCATGCTCCTGAATGATTTGTTTGCATGAATGAATGAATGATTGTAATTTGTCCAATGGAATAAAGTAAAGGCACATTTTTCTCTCGCGCTGCTTATAAGGAGCCCAAAACATGGAAGTTAACTGAAGGCCTTGGTCGTTTAAAAAATCACAACAACAAATATTATTTCGAACGTTTAGAGCCGTCCATTTAGGAAGAATCCTTTGCTACTTTGAAGGCCTATTTGCGCGGAGTCCTAGGATTTTTCCGGACAAAACTTTTTTTATTATTATTATTTTTTTTTTGATTTTTGTTTTTATTATAATAATACATAATATTATATGTTTTTTATATTTATTGATGCAGTTATTTAAAAATCCTATTTTTTCTAATAAAGAATTTTCATACAATCTTAAAACAAATCTAAAAGAGGGATGGATATTTGACCAAGAAATAAATTTGGGGGAGGGGGTGCGAAACCATGATCTACCGACCCAGGGGCCCTATCGCGTAACACAACTTTGCTAACAACTATTGTTAAAAATTAACAACTCTGCGGAAACCAGTTTGGTTA
>JAAAKO020009388.1:0-18323 GCA_010015015.2 Bolitophila cinerea | reverse complement strand
GCATATTTCTAAATATTTTGAATATTTTTTCTAATTTTGACCATCACAAAATTGATCATTCGAAACCGGATATGTGAGGACCGATAAAAAATGTGAGGACCGATAAAAAACTGGTTTAGTAAAGACAGTGTTCTTATGTTTTAGAATTCATTCCGGTTTATTTCCTTATTTCAATAAGTTCATGAATACGAATTCGGAAATTAACAATTTATTATAAATTCTATTATCTTATCATCTATATTGCTTTATCTACTATACCGCTTTATGTACTATATATCTAGTTAATTCATTATTTCGTTAAATTACATTTTGAATTTATTCTCATTGTAATTGCAAATTCATTATATAATTATAAATAAATTTCGTTTCAGGTATTGTACAAACAACGAAAGACACACACACATACTAAGACACAAATGTTATTATACATTAAATGTCTTTACTTGTTTCTGTTGACGGATGCACTTTTCGGCACATGCAATTTCCTTTCGTTTGCACAGAATATTTAATAAATATTAGCAATGCTGTTATGACAACCAACGTATAACTGTATATATATAAATATTTTGTTTTTGTATACAAACAAAATAACATATACGGATATAAGATATTTAATTACCGCGAAGAGACGAAGATGACTAATTTAGTAAACGCACCAAAGTAATTAGCAAGCGCACCTGTGTATACTGTGTAAATATGTATATATACATATATAATATATAGTATATTATTATGTTATATTAGTGTGTTCAATTAACTAATCTAATGAAAGAAAAGCACTTGTCATGATAGAACATATATAACATTTATTGTGTCGTGTTTCTGTGATTATATTATAGCTTTAGTATAATATGCAAATTGTGTAGTGTTAAAAAAACGATTTACAGAATTGGAATCTATTTTAATTGCAATGTAATCGTGTTTTTTAAGTGGTTTTTGTTCAAAACATTCACAAACATCTTCTTACATAATTGAGAAATTAATTATAAAAGTAAATTTCCGGTATATTGACAATTGTTTTTTTTTTGAATCGCAGAGGCGATTTTATATTTTCGATTTTAAGATCTTTTATATTATTTTTATTTTATTTTAAATTTAATATCTATCTGAGGGTTTATGATAAGCTGAAATACATTTTAGGGTTATCATTACAGTTTAAAGTTGACAAAACTTGTCAACTTCCTCTTGTTTAGAATCCCAAAATATCCTGGGACCTAAATAAATCTCAAATCGATGAAAAGTGATTAATTTTAGCTCCTAACGAAGAGTTTAGAGGTGAAACTAAAAGCTCTTCAATGGCTGCATACACATTATCAAAAAAAATGTTGAAACGGTTGTTCATTATTTGAGAGAATTAGCATGGTGAAATTCTCGGTCTAGAACACCAAAGCGTTCCGGCATAGGGTAAAGGAGATCCTCAGGCTGCAGGTTCCTTTTTTTTCTCTATAGCCGGCTTATTTTAAATCGGCCGTCTAAAATTGGCGTTAAAATATTTTTTTTAATAATAGTTTTGCAGTATTACTGAAGACGTTGAGTTTAATGTTGATATAAAATGATGTGCCTTAACCTGCACGCTTCCGACGAGAGAAACAACGCGTTTGCTTGTGATTGGGAGGACTCTGGTTCAAACACGGCCAGACCGAAGTTTTTAGTAACATTTTAGGTAACATTTCGTTAAGATTTTGTAGCATTCGCCTCGAATATTATTGTTTTTTGGCTAACACTGGGCCCAAAAAACAATATTGTTTTACAAACAAAATCTGCATTAAATAAAATAATAATATCACAAAAATATACTCATAAAAAATAATTGTGTCACCAAAATAATCAAAAAAGGTTCATAAATAAATGAACTTTTTTTTTATTGAGACAATATATATTTTTTTTAAATAATTATATTATGATAACAAACATTTTTTTGTGAACAAAAAATTATTCATGATATATTATGGGCACAATATTTTTAAAGGCACGATTTGTTTTACCCCCTATAAATTATCGATGGTCATTGTGATGAAAAATATGTATTTCCAAAAACAATTTTTAATATGTTTTTCACATTAGCCGCTGCCCGCAGTTTATATGGTTAGCCGCCGGCCCACGGACTTTGAATTACCTTTTTTAAAGGATAAAGGAGTATTCTATGTGCATTTTGTCAGCTGTATAGTACGTTTTATATAAATAAATACATACGATGGTCCATCAATGATTCACTCAATAGAAAAACAAGTGAGGTTAAAAATGTATAAATACCAATATTTTTAAAAAAAAACTTTTTTTTATGTCCAACGAGTCTATTTACCAAATTTTAAAATTTTAGCTAGATCAGATAATAGGAATAAGTGGGTTATAAAGGTGTCGAAAAATCTATCGACGGTCATATATACCAAGTGAAGTTAAAATTAAGATTTAAAACAGGAGAAGTTTACAAAAGAGTTTAAAAATATATTTTTAAAACAAAATCTTAAAAAATATATTTTTTTAAATTTTTTTTTTCTAAGTAAAACTAGTCTACGTGTCAAGTCTTAGAATGATCAAATAACTGGAAGTGTGTTAAAAGGGTGTATTTGTACCAAGTGAAGTTAAAATTAGGATTTTAAAATAAAAAAAATAAACAAAATCTTGAAAAAAAACCTTTTTCTCTTTTTTTGATTCTTTTCTAAGTCTCATGCAAACGAGTCTATTTAAATTTAAGTATGAGCTGGATCAGATAAGTGGAAGTCGTTTTAATAATCTTTCAAAGTTTTTAAAAATAAAGGTTTTAAAAAGAAAGAGTGTTTTTTTATAATTGTCTTTTTTTAAATAAAAAGCCGACAAAAACGCCTTTTTATTTAATAATAATTAATAATAATAATATTTAATAATATAAATACCGAGTTATAAAGAAATTTAATTGGTTTTACTTAAATTGTTTATATTGATTATATAATACTTATATAGTAAAATGTTAAACACTAAAAATTGACTATCAAATGAAAGTTTAAAATTCTGTTAAATAATGTCTGTTTTTAATAGTACCATCAAACAATTAACATTAAATCCATGTATTTAATTTCAGAAAATCAATCTGAATTAGAAAATGTAATATAAATTTAATATGATATACTTAAAAAAGATAAAAATTAATATAATTTTAGAATTGAGGATTCAGAGATAAGCAAAATTAAAGGTACCTTTTACCAAGCAACCAAAAAATGCCAAAAATATATAATTTAAATTAAAAATTCTAATATATATTATGGATTATTAAAAAAATGCATATGCGCAGTGAACGTTGAATCATAATTACAATATTTTTTAGCTGATATTTTTAAAATATTGTTTTCTAAGTACTGTGGATATCTTAAGATCAAAAAAACAACTTTTCTGTTGGTTGTATCACATTGTTGAGATAAATTCCAATCAAAATATTAAATACTCAAAGTAGATATAAAATAGCTTTATTTTTTCAGGGCATATTTTAGTATTCCTTTATACTTTTGGTTACCCTGATTATCACCAAAAAAATCCGGGTCCTAAATATTAAAATAATTAAATATACTTACATCGTCAAATTCGCTGGTGAACGCTCCGTGCGACATTATCAGTTTGTACACTTCACTGTGACGCGGCAGATCCTGCGAAATGCTCGGCTGTAAATAGGCCAGACAGTACTGTCCGGAGAAGGCGTCTCCCGGTGCCTGTGCGCCCAAGCACTGGTCAAAATCACCGAAATAGTTTACATTTCCGTTCAGAATGCCGGATGACATTTTGGCGGATGCATCGTACACTAAAAAAAGAAGAATAATTCAAAATATTATTTAATATTATATAAACAGACATAAACGCGAGTTCAAGTGTGGGAACATGTTGAAATTATGCACTTGCACTTAAAACATTAAAAAGACATCGTATTATGTGTCTTGCGATTGAACTTGATTTTAATGCGAGCTTAAGCTTATTCATGTACTCCAACGAGGTAGGCACATACATAACGTATAAAAACAAAAATGTATGTACCTATAAATAAAAATACTGCTTTTTTGACATTGTCCCACATAAATATTATGTTGTTCGCATGCGCAGTTGAATAAAGTGTACATCGCATATAATTGCATGCGTTTGATAAGTCATTTACGCGCGCACAGCCAAGGTCGGTCGTCGTCAAACGCGACCACGACCACATAACCACGCACGAGGCACAAGTACTGCATAGTTGTTACTATATGTCTTTAATAAACAGTATATATAGTATATATATGAATATGTGCACTTGTGCAGTGTACAATGTGCAGTTTATATGCACATTGGCACTCTTGTGCGTTGCGATGACGGCGACGCGATGCAGACACAATCTCTTTTTAGGCCTAAGAATATTATCAGGAATAATGCATATTTACGAGTATGGTGCGGTGTGCACTCAAATTGCATTATATAATAATATTTTATTGAATTAAGATTGTGGTTCGCATTGACCTTACGCAATTTGTATATTTAATTATATTGTGTTTATTATAATATATTAAGTATGTTAAATTATATTATTTGAAATTCAAATACCGGTTTCTATATGCATTTGCCGTAGCGCTGATCTTCAATACATATATAAATAAATTTTAAAGTACCCAAATATTACTTTATATTGAATATATATATAGTACAATTTCTCAGCTCTACCTAGGCTCAATAATAGTATAATCCTAATATTATGTATAACTGATGTCTATCTGAATTATGGTAGTTTATATCAGATCTGTTTACACATAATACCCTACGTAGCAAGGGTAGGAGACAGACTTTCTCTGTAAATACTCTCACTTACGGGACTCGAAAATTATTTTAATAATCATATTAACAAAACGTCGTTCCCCATAAAATATCCCACATTTTTTTGCACTCGTATAGTAAATTTGTTCCTACAAGATCAAAAATCAATTTTAGATAACAACCAGATTTCCTAATACAAATAATTACAAAAAAAAACTTATCCTATGATCCATCTACCCATTTGGCTTACTCACCCTAAACTGAAGCCTATCCAAAATGTAACTATAAAAAGCGTTGTTTGTTCATGAGCTTTATTATATTTTCCTGTACAACAAAATACAATTTCACCGCCTTACAAACTCATTTTTTATACGAGAATTTTCTTCTTTTTTTGTTTGTTTTTTTTTTTTTGGTTTTCCTGGGTGTATTTTCACAAGCTGATTTAATTGAAAATTGGTAAACTGATATCTTTTGGTGCGCTGATTACAAATAGGATAATAAAAATTATAAATAAAAATAATAAATAGCTTTCGTTAAAAAATCCAAAATACTACCAAAAAACAAGTAAAAGGTCTGTCCAACTCAACTTCTTCCACGGGCCATTTTGAATTATACAAATGTTTGTTAAATAGCATCTATAATGTTTTTCGTTAAAAATAGTGCCCGGATGTTTAGGTTATTTAAAATGTCTAATTAAATTTACAAAAAAAGTGTTAAAAGGGCCAAAATATGTGAAATCATATGTGATTTTTTTTAAAAAGATTTATTAATTCAAAGCTTGAAATTTGCATCTTTGCATATAATTCTTCAGTACAATATTATTTTGAAATCAAAATTGATTTATATCGATCGAAAAACCGATCCGAGTTATAAATGGTTAATAAAACTAGCTGGTTTAAAAGAAAGGACAGTTAAAATGACAGGTTACCTAATATTACCGATTTCCTTATTTTGTCATCCATAAATGACATTTTTCGTTTGCCTGAAACATTTTGCAACATTGGTTTTGTATATTTACTAATGCCAAATCGTATTTTACCGTACTTAGCCATTACCCCCGATTCCCGGCTCTGATCTTTGCAAATGTTTAAGAGATAATTCGTCTCTGTAGAAATTGAATTATTTAAAAATGCTTGCTATTTAATAAAAGTAAATTCCAAAAACATTGAAGCTGTATAAAGGCTAAGGATAATGATAACTATTGTGAAAAAATGTAAATAAGATTTGAATAATAATATTCAAATGGGCAGTTATTCTAGGTTATTTGGCTTAATAAGGAACTTAAAATAAGTTTTTTAGTCACATTATTCTGCTTTTATTCAGGTTGAGCTTATTCATGTAGATTTTTAATGAAGACCTAAATTAAAAACGGCTAAAATAAAGTGTGCCAAAAAAATCAAAATTCTCCCCAAAAAATCAAAATTGTCACCAAAAATATTTTTTTTACCAAAAATAAATAAAACTTTTCACCAAAAAACATTTTTGCACCCAGAAATATGCAAATACAAAAATGCTCGTAATTGTTTATGTAATAATATATTTTTAAAATGTGAAATGTTTAATGTGTAAAAAATGTATTTATTATGACAATTTTTTTTTGGTAACAATATTGTTTTAATTATAAAAAAAAATGTTTTTAAAGTAACAACATTTTTAATATTTTGACAATAATATTTTTTAAAAAAGTTCGATTTGTTTTAAATCTTTAAAACTGATTTATTAGATTCTTTGGTAAAATACACACGCGTGCGCATGTGTTTACATTTTATTTATTCCAGTTTTTTGTAATCCAGAATTTTGTAAAAGCAGAATTTCGTAAAACAAAAAATTGAAATCCCTAAAATTTTTAGTCTACTTCTATCGTGACACTCCCCCATAAAATATTCAAACTTTGTATCTATTAAATTTATAGATAAAATAAAATCGATTGGTTTGCAATACATATTTTTTGCGAATAAATTCACCTAAAAAATATGTCCGAGAATATGTGAAAAATATGTGATTTCAATACAAAATATGTGAAATTTTATTTTATAAACAAGTGCGTCTCATTTTTTTTATTATTTTATTTGAATATCAAAACTGAGAAAAGTATGCAATAAAATCACTGGAAAATCCGGGTTCTGATTTTGTCTGAATTGCGTTAATTTCATAAACTATGGTGCAATAAACAAACTACAACAATATGTCCAGTTCAGTTACCCTAAATTGTTCTTTAGTTATAAACTAACTAAAATGCTTTAGATTGTTTAAAAAAAACTGAACATTTCTTCGTTTACGCCCCTTTATATCATATTTTTATAGTTTAAATCAAATGATACATATTTTTTTATTAAACATCTATATATTTTTATTAAAATCATTTTTTTTCTTCTACAAATTAAAAAGTTTTATACAAACTTTAAACGTTAGGTGGTGATAGTGGTCTCAAAAAGTTTAATTAAGGTGCAAAAGAAACAAGTTTTTTGTTTTTAAACGCCTCTTATTTTTTTGAAGCTGAAACTGGAAAATATATATTATTTAACATCATGGGCTTGGCCATTTAAATTCAATTACAGCATGGATTATTTTGTGTGCCATTACGTAGCAACTGAACACAGAAAAATTGTGGAAGTCTGTAAGAGAAAACTCACTCGATTCGACTAGATTCGACTCGATTGATCTTACAGATTTCGAATACAGTATAAAGGTTGCTTATAGAATTAGAATTTGTGTACTCTTTTTTTCTGAAAATTACATTGTGTCTTCTTTTTTTTAAATAATCAATTTCTATTCTTTACTCAAATATTTGCTAACATTTTAATAAAAAAAATCAAAGATGATGAATTGATCAAAACTGTAGGCAGATGGAGATTATTAAAAAAATGAGTGATATATATATATATTTTTTGGGGTGAACAAACCAATTTTTTTAGTGGAAGATTTTCAATTATTTGGTGAGGAATATTAAATTATAGGGTGTATGCTTCTCTATATTATCTGTCAGAAAAAAACTAAAACTTTTGTATACATTTAAATTTTTACCCTGGCGATTCTACTAGTTATTAATTATATAGAAATGTTGAACTTTTATTATTAGAAGATGTTCTCTATTCAAATATGGGCTGTATAACTCTATAACATAATTTCTTTTGTGGACAAAAATAGAGTATAAATAATAAATATAGAAATATTTTAAAATAAGAAAATCGCGCACGGTAGCCATTTCTGTTCTTCAGCGAGTTAAATTCGCCTTTAAAATTTACGGACAATAAAGTTAATGTCGATGTGTAACCGTGAAAAGGCTATTTCCGGGTGTACTAATGTCTTAAAATCAAGTTCAAAACTATATTCCAAAAATGCTTCCAAAAAACACAACAAAACATCTAAATTGTCCTTAAAATGTTGTGATAAAAATAAAAAACGTTCCCAAATAATTGCACCAAAACAATATAAACAAAAATGTTACTTACAATTATTTTTACTAAAATTGAAACTTTCCTAAAACAAATATATACATTTTTATAGTAGAAACTGTTTAATACAAAGGGTTAACATTTTTAATATAATTTGGGCACAATTTTCTTAAACCATATAATAATTAAATCATATAATTTAATTTGGGTTGGAAGGTAATTATTACTACGTTCAAAATATTTTTTTGTCTTTAAATAATATTAAACACAGCAATGTTTTTTGTAAATAATTCAAAAAAGTTTTTTTTTATTACATATAAACGTAACATAGACAGAGACATAGACATTATCTACGATTATTATAAAGGAACCCGAAAAAATGTTTTTTTTGGAGTCCCACCTTAAATCATAAATTAGAATCTGGTTGGAGTTATTTTTTGAAGTTATTTTAAACAATTCACAATTTTATCAACTATGATGTTCATTTCTCGTCATTTTTACGTTCTGAAGAAATCGGTAATTTTTAATAATTGTTGAGAATTTAAAAAAAATAGCCAACAGCTGTAAAACTATTTTTTTACATATCTTAATTACCGCAATATTTTTATTATTTTATTATTTTGCCCACAAAAACTGACGTTACATTAATACATTTTTTTTAAATTTTTGATTGAAGTCTTTATTTTTTTTTTACTAATACAAAAAGGCTGGTTAAAAACCGGGCAACCGATTTTTGTTTATACAAATAACCGAAAAACTGCTTTGTAGACTAACGATGTTTTAGCAATCATTTTTGCATTATACGTTTTATTTTAAAATAGTGTTAAAATAGAAACAATCTGCTGCAATCACTTTCCAAATATTTTCATTTTTGATCATTTAGAACATCATTAGACACGATTTTTGCATTTTAGACTTTTTTGGATTTTAGAATGTGAATTCAGCTGAATGTGACATAAATTAAAAATTTGCGTTCATTTTGATATGACGTAGGACGAATTGTAAGAAACCCGTTTAATACATTTTCTATTTATTACAAATTAAATTCTTTTGTAATTGTGGAAAAATCAATTATTGCCTAACAAGTTAACTCGTATAATTAAAAGTACGTGTAAAAGTAAAAAAGGTATTCTCGAAATTTCCGAAATTCTCGTCATAAATTTCTCGAGATTCGAAAAAAATGTATTGACCGGGAATACTACTATATAACTAACTAGTATAAACTATTTATTTTTAGACAAACGTTAAACATTATTTTCGTCCTCTCCTTCTTTTTACAGTACAATTATATATTACAAATATTTTTCAAAAACAGTTATTTGATTTAAAAAAAATCATGGGAAAAAGGGTTAAAGCTCATCTATATTAAAATCTTAGTATTCAAAATTGCTTGTCTTGAATTGTCTTGCATTGCACAAATATAATAATTAATTCATATGCGAAATTTAATGGAATTCATGGAATTCGTTTATATGATATACGATACATAATTTAAATACCTGTTTTTACGCACGGGACACCGTACGACCCAATACGTGTGCTATTCTAGTCCTATGCCAACACAAACAGCAAACCAATTATTAAAACTAAAACTAGTTCATATGATACGCTTTATTTGATTTTTTTGTCTACACGTGCGAACACACCTATACAATACATGTCTAATACTATATATGTATAATAATGATAAAATATTATAACAGTTTAACTTAAATTAATTCATGACAAAGTCGTTATCGAAAAACCAAATGTTTACGAAATCTTGAATACGTTATTTTTTCAAGATTTATGTCTAATCAACTATATATAATATACTACTTATATATACGAGGTGATGTTGGCAGGTGTGGATGTGTCCACACGCAAACGAACCATAAAACTCGAATCGCGTATATACATAAAGTGCGTGTGCGTGTCCGCCACACTTTAACCTTGCCAAACGTGCAGAAGATCAAGATTTGATCATCGAGATTCGTGTGGAAATCCTATACGGATAATAATGGCAAAAACACTTGCATGTTTCAGTGCTTGCGTTTTTGTTGGGTGCTGTACTATGGATTTACGTGGTATTAGAATTGCACTTTTAGGGCAATAACTTCGAAACTGCTCAAGGTTATGAGGTTACGATGTCTTTTGATATCTCGTGTTATGCATTTTGTGTTGCAACAAAAAGTGCGGAAAATATATGTGTGAATAATGAGTATGTCATGCGTGTGTAGTTTAAATAAATCATTTAAATAATTGCATATTTCTTAACATAGAATATGGAAAATACTAATTTACACAACAAAGAAATAGAAAAAATATATGTTCAATTCATGTGAAGTTTAAAAATAATTGAAATTAAATTAAAAAAAAAAAACAAATAAAACAAGATGAAAATAAAATATATAGTTTTTAAAAAAAATATATATATTTTTTTTATTTTAACTTTGTATGTTTTGTTCATCGAATTTATGTTTCAAGTGTTACATAAGTGTAAGGAATGTACTACGATTGGCCGAATTTCGATTGGCCGAATGGTACGATTGGCCAAATGGTACGATTGGCCGAATGGTACGATTGGACGATTTAATATTGGACGAATCACGATTGGCCGAATTTAAAGGAAATACAATCAAAAACCAGTTCAAATTTGGCCATTCGTTAAAAGAAAGATTATCAAAAATACATTCAAAATATATCGAATAATGGATTACTAATAAAAACAAACAAATAATACGATATCTATCTAATCCCATAAAAAGATACACATTTTTCATGATTTCCTATAAAAAAAACAAAAACACCTACAAAATAACATTGAAAAGTGTTTTTTGCTCTCTTCTTGGTTTCCTTGAATTTTGTATATCAAGTTTTGGAAAACATTTAAATGTTGGCCTTTTCGAAATTCACTGATGGATCTGATGAAATAATGCCCGATTACAAAAATACATTTTTTAATTATGCGAACGTATTCGCGTATACGTATAATTTGTGTCATAAAGATATGTTGCGAAAAAGTGAGTTCAATCAAAAATGACCCATTAATCGCGCTTCATGTGAATTCGTGTGGCAATACGTGTGCGAATCGAAAGAAATTACTCGTTATGATGAAACTAAATAATAATGAAATATGAATAATAATCAATATGAATAAATTATGTAAAATTATGTTTAGATAAAACTAAGACAAAAAATAAAACTTACTCTTGAGCGCCCATAGATCAAAATTCTTCAGAGCGGTTTGCCACATGTCCGAGTGTAGTTTGCATTGTTTGCTGGACTTTGAACTTGCGCCCGCATCAAATGGAGCCGAGATGGCGAGTATCTTTGCGTTAAGCGTGCTCAGCTGATCTGCAAAAATATTAATAATATAATATTAACATAAATACTTACACATATGATATATAGATAGATTATAGATTATAAAAATTGTTTGTCTTGTTCTTGTAAAATATATAAGCACGCATGTCTAAATTTTTTAAGCATTATAAAAATAAAAATTTCGGAGGAGCATAATAGTTCAGCATTAAATTGATATTTTTAAGGCCTAAACAATTTATATATTTTAGTAAAATGACAATATTTATTCTATAGCGATACGATATTAATCAAACCTAAATTATACAGATGTTTATAGAAACATAACCATAAACTTCGTTAAATTAACATATAAATATTTTCCAAAAGATCCATTATTTTTTTAATTTTATTAAAATATAAAAATCAAGTTTGGATAAGCAATCCTTTTTTATCAAAACCTGATATAGTTGGTCTTTCCGTGCGAAATGAAAATTTATTTCTCCAGAAAAATGTAATACAACGGAGGGAAGTGGTGTAAAGTGAAAAATCGCCATTTTAAAGGAGAGTGATGTGTTGAATAGTAATTACAAAAGCAGAAAACTAAAAAAAAAATCTTTTTTATAAAACCATTGTTTAACCCTTCTTAAGGCAAACTAACCAAGGGCTTATACTTTTTTAGTTGGCTCCCCAATAAAAAATATTTATATATGTTGGTTGATTTAACTAAAAAAAGAAAAACTATAGATATTCATATTTATCACAATATAAACTTTTGTGCCCCCTGCTTAAAATTACACGCCCCTCTAGATGCCCCACCACTTTTAAAACCCGTGTTCTAATCTATCGTTACCATAAATTTGCATGCTTTAAACATGCTTTTATTTGGTACATTTAAAAGGTTAGCTCAACAATTAAAAATATAGAAAAGTGATTTTCAAAGTGTATTCCGCGGAGCCCTGGGATTCCAGTAACAAATTTCAAAGTTCCGCTTAACAGTCTTGAATTAACTCTTGAATTCCAAATAGGCTAAGAACAAATTCTTCGATCTTTGGAAACATTTTGGAAGGCTTTGCTTAATGCCGGATTTCTACCTAGTGGCCAAGTGGACATTTTGTGGCCATTTGATGGCCATTTTAGTGAAATCCGTACTTTGCCATTTGAATAAAAAAATATGAGGTGGCCATTTAGGAATAAAGAACAAATATGTGTCCATTTATTTTGCGGGTTGGACATTTTGTGTATTGTCCAAAAAAATGTTTAAGGGCTGCACAAAAATGGTTAATTGTCCATTGTTCCATTATTATTATTAACGACTTTGTCACTAGGTGGAAATCAGGCATAAGCCTAAATTTTTTATATAAAATAATAAAATCAATTATATATATATATATATATATAATTAGGCCGCCAAGACTGTTACCTGGAACCACTGAATTAGTGTGTAACCTCATGGTTCCGCAAAACCAATTTAGGGGTCACTGAACTAAAATATTACTACTGAGTTAGATTTCATTAATTTAACAGTAGCATTACATATTTGTTGTTGTTGTTGTCTTTTTTGTTTTTATTTATTTACGTGATTTTTTATGCTTCATACTAGCGTTCCTATATATTAAAAATTATTTTATTTTTATTTATTTACGTTTTTTTTATTTAGGCTTCATACTAGCATTCCTATATATTAAAAATAATATACAATATATAAGTGGGATATTTTAAATATATTTTTTTTAAAAGTATTAGTTTTGTAGATTCCATGTACAGTATAACCTCACCTTACTATTTATGTGTAAACATCCAAGGAAAGATATTCAATAAGATTTATAAGTGGGTTTTTATTAAATCAATTTTTGAATTTCTGAATGTCAAGGTACTTTTGATTTTTTTAAACATGTCTTTTATAAAGCCGGAAAGTCTAACTCGACTGATTTTATTTTGTTTTGCAAAAGTTATTTTGTATTTTTATTTGGAAAACATGTCTTTTACTAAAACGGGCAATAAAACTTGACTGATTTTTCCTTTTTTTAAAAACATGTCTTTCATTTAAACGGACAGTCAACCTCTAACTTAATAAAAGCGAATAAATTGGAGAACGAAAATGTTCGTAGGAGGTGAAATGATTAGGGGTAGATCAGAATGTATACCTTTTACGATAGAAAATATCACTATGTTATCTTTTTAGGAGAGGGAATTGGTTCAGGTTAAAAATCTACCATTTTTTTAATGATTTTTGGTAGAGGGCTGCATTTAAAAAGGCGAAGTTCAAAATATGCTAAATAATGAGGAAGTCGTAAAGGGCAAGGATATTGGACATTGGACCATGTTAAAAAAATTAAAATGATCTTCTATAGTCTATAGCTACGGCTAAAATACAGGACAATTACATTTTTCTTTTAAATTTATAAGTAAAATATATAAAATGCAACAAAACATAAAAGGTCCTTATTTGTTAAATAAATTAAAAGAAATATACAGTACAACGTCCTCAAATACAATACTGTCCTGTAAAATACAGTACGGATGGTCACCGTATCTATAGCCCTAATATTTTATAAATCTAAATAGCTGAAAATCGCGAATTGTCACCACTCACCCCGGTCTCCCCTATTTAATATATTACATGAGAAGAGAGGATATTTTGTATAGATACGGTTGTGTACAGAAATGAAGGAAGTTCAGTGTCAGGAGTGTGAAAGTATAATTAAATTAAAGTTACAATCGGCTGCCCTTCAAAAATATTAAAGATAATATAAGAAAGTAAATAACTTGATTTATTATTTTGCTACCCATTTTAACCTAACAATATATATTAGGTAAAATCGATAATATCTACCGAATGGAGATTAGCAATTCTTATGACATCCTACAGCTGGTTTTGCTCTGTTGAAATGCAGTAGTAGGGTAGAAAGTCAAATCCGGCTGTTCACAGAGTGAACATACCGTAAAATAAGCTGCTTAAACCGACAACTTCAATTTATTGTAATCCCGAGGACAATCGTGCAATTTTACAATACAAATTTCCAGAATATCAAAACAGTATCTACATATTTTGTACAGACCATTTTCTATTTAAGTTTTAATGGTTCATTATTGCCTTTTGTATAAATAAATCTCCATTTATTAAAGAGACATTATTATAATTACCACTAATCGTATTATAATAATGATAAATGTATTTACTTAAATATTCATAAATGTATATATATATATTTATTTATATATAATATTGATGATTTTCCCATCTCTTATATATTATATATACATTCCGAGATTTATTGTCATTTAAACACATTTATACATAATATTCATTGTAGCTATTTAGTAGGCGCAACTTTTAAACAATGTATTGTATACGTAATTAAGTCGCACTCCTTCAAGTGTTGTACACAGGTGAATGCTGCACGAGTTGCATTGATCGATTAGTTTCACTTTTTTCTGCCAATGTAATACATCACTTGCATAAATAAGAAATGGCAATATATATTGATTGTCCAATTGCTCGCGACTAAATTACAAACAATATAGCACTATGTTAAACACACGTCTGCTATATTTACATATCATTTAAATCACATTGAAAGTAGTGCATTGAATTTTAATTATTATATGAGTAGATATATTTTTTTATTTTTGTAGGTATCTTTAAGTGATTTTTGCCATTCTGCGGATGGTATTTTTGTATTATTATATATAAATTGCAATAATAATACATTTGGCATCTAGTCAATTTTCAATTTGAATCAACAATGTTTTAATAGGATAATTGTTTACTGGCCGTTTATTTAAATGTAAGAAAAAGAATTCAATAAATAACTTCGGTTCAATATATCTTATGAATTCTTGTTATACAACAATGTTACGTTATATATACATACTTTTGAATATAAACGTGATCTGAATATCGACCAAGATTAAGTAATTAATATTGTTATTTCAAGAAATTGAACACAGTTGACAGATATAATAAATTGTTATGTTTTTGTTAGTGTTTGTGTGGGTTTTCAAAGTACTGATGAGCAATGATCAAGTTACTCAGATGGTACTTCTAATAAAGTATTTAATCACTGTCAATTATATATACTTGGATCTACATTATGACATTAAAAGTATTAGAACATTTTTTTTTCATTTATTCGGTTTAGGCATTGAATAAAGAAAACACAGGAACAGCAGAAAAGTTTCGCTGATGAGACAGCGCTATACAGAACGTAGGCATGCGTTTTTTTCAGTTTGTAACTCAAAAATCTAGTATGCAATTGAACAAACGCGAACAAATGTTTACAAGTGTGCGTGTTTGCGTCTTAAATATGTATGTATTTCCTTATGCATATAGAAAATAAATAAGACGTAAAAGCACACATTTTTTTCGTATCTGCACATCCATTGTAGTACTAGATCTTTGGTCGCAAATCATTTTTTTTATACGAATACAAGTTGGTTTTCATGAATACATGTTATCGACGAAGTGAAGAAATCGCCAATAAGAATCATAATCTTTTTAAAATATGTTTTTTTATTTGTAAAATAAGAATAGTATTTATAATTTCGAAATAATTCTTTTTTTCACGAAATAGTTATAAACAGGCCACTAAAAAATAATAAAATGTCGTAAAACTGTCATTATGCATTCAAATGCACGTACAAAGAACCGAGAAAAGTGCTTCAGTTGAATTTCAATTCTAGATTCGACTTTCGGTTTTGGACCCGTTTTCAACTGAATAACCGTGTTTCGGATCCAAGACTCGTTTTATGGTATTGAATTCAAAACTTATACAAAATATACTTGAAATTGCAGAATATTATTAAATATAAGTTTATTATAATCCAAGATTATTTCATTTTCAATATAAATATATTTTTTAAAAATGATACATATTTTATGAAACTAAATTTAAAAAAATGTTTTTAAATTTTTTTCATCTTAATAATAAAAACAACAAACAAACAAAAACTATAACTTTACCTATAAAATATCATAATCATATATATTTCGGTTTTGGTTCTAGACCCGGGTTTTGGTACTTTATTTAAAAAAAACATGACATACCCGATTCCAAAAAAGGAGTGGTATTGACAGGTATAATTTCGCCCAAGTAACTTTAAAACCTTCCGGTAAAAGCTAGACGCATTGCCATTTAAAAAAACGATGAATATTAAATTTTTAAAGTTCAAAATTTTAAGTTATTTTGAAAGCATTTTTTATTGAAATTATTTTTTAATTGATTTTTTTACTTTAAACATTTCTGTTGAGTCTTGTATATAATATTAATGATGAACGTTGCTTACTGCTTCACAAGAACATTGATCCATATAATCAGCATGCTGCAATAGCTTTCCATCGATGCTTGTTGTTTGTAAATAATATTTTTTTTGGCTATTATCCCAACTATGTTAAACTTAATATTTTATATTTTTTTATTTTAATCGCTTCATCACTTTCCATACCTGTTGCGCTGAGTGTCTGAATAATCAATATAAAAAAGAATCTGTTAAATAATAAAATACGACTTTTCAACACAACCCTTTTTGGGTGAATGATGAAAAAAAAAGTTTTTAATTTTTTTAATTATTGAGTGGTTAAGGAGATTTCTTTAACATATTCTTAAAAATAAAAAGCGTTGATTGATGCATAAATAAATGTTCAATGAAATGTGGTTTTGTGTGGCTCCTAAAACTCTTCTTACTAGATACTAATTAAAATATGTGTCAATATAGTCTTATCCATAACAATGGATGTATCAAATAGAGCTGATTGAAATGTTGGAATCCCATGGAAATATTTTAGTTATCCATATCACATAATTAAAATTTAAATTTTTCGATTCCACATTGAGCCAATTTTTACAATATTTAAAATTTAAAAAACACGAAAAAATAATCAGCGTTATAATTGACATATTGCTTTATTTTGATGATTTTCAGTAAAAAAAATGTAAATTTTTAATATATAGTAAAACCATAGATTTTGTACCAAGTTCTCTTTCAACCACATCCATTTAATCCACTTAAATACTATACATGCAATTATCTCTTTACACGGATTCATTCACAAATTCATAGTCATAATTAAATTTGCGCGTGTTAAGCTTATCAAGTGTAACCAATGTATAGTAAAGTAATGCTCTCAAAGAGTAGGTTGCATCAAACACAGTATAAACTAATTAAATCTCGTTAACCCGATTAGTGGATGTAGCCCTTTAAACTAAATAAAAATGGGATTACAAAAGAAAAATATATAATGAGTGACTTTCCCGAGAGTAGTTTTAGATTATTCCACTGCATGTCACCACGGGTATGTATGTAGGAACACGAAGCTCATAGCCATCGAGTTAAATTTGTATGAGTATAGTGCGGCGGTTATTTTTATAATATTAAATTGTGAATTTAAATTAGTTTTTGTTATTTATTATTTATTTCCGTTTCTATTTCGCAAACTATGCGGACATTTAATTTCGAGTATACTAAAAAAAATATTATTTATAAATAATAAAGCTTCTGGGATGCACCCATGTCCTGGATATTAATTATTTATAACAAATCCACACTTCTGTATGTATGCACTGTGTAATTTTTTGATTCGGTCATCACATAATTGCACTAAACGTTTTAGCATTGGTCTAATCATTACAGTTTACTTTGGGATATAAGTCCATTGTTTTCCCAAAAGCTTTGCGGCATTGCCATAAAGATTTTAGAGACTTATTAGTTGTATTTTCCAAGTGTTTCATTAATTGAATACAATAAAATGAAATAAACATTTAACTTTTAAAACTAAAGTTTAAAAAAGAGATATAGATCGGATAAGTGCGAAGTTAAAAACATGTCGATAAATACATCGCCCAATTAAATGTAAGATTTTGAAAAAAAATTATGAGTATAAAAAAGAAACACTGTTTC
>JAAAKO020009377.1:0-18326 GCA_010015015.2 Bolitophila cinerea | reverse complement strand
TGCGCTCCATTTTTGCTGCCATTCGTTATTTGCTTTCGCTCTCCATCTCGAAGTGTACGCAGACCACTCTGGAGAGGCTGTTTGTGGCTGCTTCTTTCGCTAACTGGTCTGCGGCTTGATTGCCGGGGATACCGCAGTGCTGTAGCTTAGAATCTATAAAAGATAAGAATTTGAATTCTTCAAAAAAGATTAGCCAAAAGATAAGGATACATTTCCATAAAGAACGCAACTTTCTATCTCTTATATATTTTGAGATAGAGCTCAAAATGTGAAAAAGTGTCTCTTTCGCCCCATTCTACTCTATTGCAATGTATTTCAAAGAAAATCTTGCCGTACTAGCGAAATATCAAAAACATCTAAAAAATAGTTTAAATTTAGTACAATATTTAGATAAAATGGTCTCTAAAAGTCTTTAAGGTCTATTTTGGTTCCTTTAAACAGATTAATTAGTCTCTAAGTCTCTAGATATTTAGAATTTTTTGCTGCGATGCCTGTAATATCTAAAAAGAGTTATTATAAGTTACTGCATATTGAAAACAAAAAATGACTGCTAAACAATTTAAAAAAAAAGTCAAGCTATGTTCTATGGATACATAAATAATATACTTAATTAGTCAAAGTTAATAAAAAACAAATGTACTATATTTTATTGGAATACAAAACCGAGTCACTCCTAACGTATAAATAAACACATATTATTATAGTATGATGTGTGACTAAGAGTATAGTACGCGAGGCAATTTTGATACATAATCCAGAGGTTACACATACAACAACTTTTAATTAAAACTTTTTCAATTGGTCTTAAGCTGCAGCGAAACCAACTGACGCGCACCCTCTTGACAAGCAACTCATCCACAAACACACACAAACACATACAAGAGTACACCACACACTATCATGTGTGTATATGTGTGTATGTGTGTTTATATACTGTATATATGTTTACGCGTACGTATCAAGTGTCTTAACTTTAAATTAGAGCCGACTGCCATATACCTAATTCCATCCGGCAAATAATATCAAATTACGCATACAGGCATGGTTTATATATAATCTAGAGAACAGAAGTCGTGTCTTCCTCATCCGTATCACGCAACTTCACTATACCATCACCACGCTCCTCCACCACCAGCGTGTGTCCTCGGCGGCGCGGCGGCGGGCGCCACGTCTGTCGGTGGTATAATATAGTTATGAGATGGATTAACACGTTATTACATCATTTCGCATTAAACGAAGTTATAGACGATATATGTGTGTGTATTTGTATATATGTGTGTGTGTGGGTGTGTTTGTGTTCAGATGCAGGAGTTATGTTTTATACGGTACTTTAAGAAGCACAAGCTCAAGAAGAATTATTCGTATCCGCGTGCACACACACACACACACAGACATACAACTCTCTAGAACAAGAAACAAAGTACATATTACATATTTATGGACCCCACATATTATTACGAAAGGCGCGACGCAGAGCTCGACATCATGCTCATGTTAAAGTGTTCTTATTTCGCACGTGTGTGGGTGTGTGTGTGTGTTCACGTGCTCTAGATTAACCTGCAAATGAAAATGAACATTATATATATACACTCAAAATTACATACATATACACTTATACGAAGATACACACACACACACACCTAGGCGTAATTATAATATCTGAATTTCACAATATAATGCTCTCCACGAGAAAATCATCTAAAAATAGATTAATTATATTTGAAATATTGCTATAATGTTACTAATTGCGAAATATGGATATTATGTACGTACACGTACCAGTTCATATACAGGGTGTCCATTTTCCAGTAAGTTGACGCCAAAAATTGGATGTCAGAAAAGGCCAAATCATAACCCAAACTCGAACCCAAAAATGTTGTAACCTTGAAAAGTTATTGTACCCATAAAAAATGTTTGTCGTCGCCAAAAAAATGCATTGTTTGATAATGGAATAAGATTCATCTGATAGCTGTGTCCTTTTTCAGGATAATTTCATAAAATTTATAAATTAAAGTATCTAAAATGGTTTATAGCTTTTTATCTTTTTATGTAGCCCTTAATATTGTTTTTTTTTTTAAATAGTACATTTTGTCTGCCTTCACTTAGCTTAAAAAAATAATTGGCTGATTTTGGAATTTATCGTCTTTTGTACCTATTTTAATTTATGCCGGATTTTCTTCTAGTGGACATTTTGTGGCCATTTGATGGCCATTTAGTGGCTATTTACTTGGCCGTTGGCCATTTAAACGAAAAAGTTGAAGTGGCCATTAAGAAATAATTAACCAACATGTGGCCGCTTTTCAGACATTGGGGATAATTGTCCATTTGGGCCATTAATTTTTATGACCACTTGGCCACTACGTGGAAATCTGGCATTAGACAAATTTGTAAGTACAAATGCATATATTTATGGTATCACACAAAAATATATTTCTAGCAAATGTGTTTAAGAGGAAACTAAATAATTTTAAATACAAGAAGAGGAGATATGGTGTGTGGTCGTAAGCTTCATCATCAAATCCGCCAAAAAAACGTTACTTTTACCTTATGGTTATGGTTTAATTGTACTTGCCAAGAGATAATAATTGTACCATTGAACTTAATTTGAGAGTTCGCCCATGTCTTATTAAATATTTTATAAAATACCAAAAGTATTGCTCCCCTCCGTTCAGAATCACACGCCTCTATTTAAGGCCTTCTAATTAAATAACCTTTGATCTAGTCAAATATTAAAAGTTTTCGATATATTCGTATTTAAGGTTTCTTTGAGTTGGATCGAATAAATGATTTAATTGAAACATAAGTGTAACATTTTATTTTTCTCTATAAACACACTATTTTTGAACTATTTTTGAAATGAATACTAAAACTCCTAAAAAAATCAGTGAGGTGACATAATTTCCATGGACATTATATCAATTCTTCTAAATACATGGATTTAATGTCCATTTATTAATGTGATAATATATTGTCCAGGAACATAACGTCCCTGGATCTTGTGTCCGCTTTTAAAATACATTTCAATCCATGCAATTTTTAGATGGACATATATATGGACTTTATGTCCTTTTAAAACCAGACAAATGTCCATGTACCGTATGTCCTTTTTTAAAAATACGTATTTTTATTTGCTCAAAACTCCAATGGAATACCGACATAATGTCCAAATAAGCATTATTTCTATGGATATGACGTTAATTCCACAAAAAACAATTCCCTGAAAATCAATTCCCCGAATAACATGGACATTATGCCCGTTTTCCAAATACATGGATGTAATGTCCATTTATTAATGAGGTAACATAATGTCCGCTTTTAAAATACATGGATATAATGCCATTTTTTAGATGGACATATCTATGGACTTTATGTCCTTTTAAAGTTCGACATAATGTCCATGTACCAATGGAAAGCCGACATAATGTCCAAATAAACATTATGTCCATTTGGACATTATGTCAGTTTTATGTGGACATAATGTCTATATCGTCCACTAACGATAAAATACTCCTATCATAGATTTTTTTTCTTCTTAGGAGTGAGTTTAATGTAGGAGTATCCATGGACCTTATGTCTGTTTGAATATATCCTCACTCCATTTATATTATGGATATTATGTCTACTTCAAACGGACACAATTCAATGGAACTGACATAATGTCTATGTACATTGACGTTAATACCACGAAAAACAATTCCATTAATAACAATTTGCCGTAAAACAATTCCCAGAAAGACAATTCCCCAAATAACAATTACTCGAAAAAATCTCTAAAATACAATTCTCCCAAAAAAAACTTTTATTTTTTTTACTTTTTTGGCTAAACTACAGTTTATTGTTCAATTTCCCCAACCACCCCACCAAATTTAAATATTAGGTTATATTTGCCAACTCTTCAAAATGGGCCAACTCTTCAAAATAACCAAAAATAGTCCGAAAAAGTTGGTGGTTATAATTGGATAAAACAAATATGTGTGCGTAATTACACTTTAGCGGGCAAAGCAAAATTTTGTTATTTTTTGGGATATAGAGAAGGGTAATAAAAAGGGAGGAAGATTAAAAATTTAAAAGCCTATTTTTAATGATTTTGGGTGAGAATAACCACACTTTTTTAAAGTTATTTTCTGAGCTTCTACTTCTTTCCAGTAACTAGTAAATAATATTATTGTTTTTATACTAGTGTTTTAACAAGACATCCATTTTTTCGTTAATATAATAGAGATGCATGGAATGGCATCCCTTAAAAAAATGGGTTTAGTAGTTTTGATGATTTGGCTGATTTAAAACCATGAAAATAATTAAATTTCCAAATTCAGTCGATAAACGGCTGAAGTTATTTTTAGCCAATTTTATGGTTTTTAAACAGGCATAACATCAAAACTACTTAACTGATTTAATTTGTTCTAATTTTATATTTTAAATTATAAATTTGGGAAAAAACTGTATATTTCTCTAAAAAATAGTTTGGAAAAATTAAACCATGTTATTTCGGTCCAGCCGATTTCAGCCGATTTAAATCTGCTGCCTATCTGCTTCAATATGTATTTTCATCAAGGTAACTATGGCAACTCCAAAATATATTTTAATTTTGGCAGCAGATAAGTATGGCTACGCCTTAACAAAAAATATGGTGAAATCATTTTTATTTTGTAGCCACGTAACTGTGAAAACGCCATAATTTTAATTTTTCATGGTTGGTCATAGAGATCTATTCCACGTCCCTCAATCCGCTGTTTTTAAGGGTTGTTTTTGGATAGAAATTTTTAAAAAGGCGTAACTTTTATAGATTACGGTTTAACATCCCGCAAACCGCCTTTTTAAGGGTTCTTATTGGAATTAAATACATTTTCAGTAAAATAGCATTTTCATATTTAATTTTTCATATTTTTTTGTATTTGTGACATTTTTTTGTTTGTTGTTGTTGTTTTTTGTTAATGTATTAAAAAAACCGGCACTTGTAATTCGGGGAATTGCTTTCAGGAGATTGTTGTACAATCCACCATATATATGTTTTTTTTTAACTTTTGTGGTATTACAAAATGGCTTGTTTTTACTTTTAGTGCTACCCCTTTCAAAAAAGGATTGCAGAGAACATTGCCCTTATTACGTAATCAATATTTCTTTCTTCTTTAAAAAAGAAGGCAAGTAAAGTAAAAACGCCTTTTTTTAAATAACACTGTACTGACTCGAAAAAGTCCAATAAGAGTCCCCGATGATTCCTCTTCTCCACAAGAAACACCGACGAAAAAAAGACAAGGTCCTAACCAGACCAGCCTTTCTCGCAGTTTTGCCGAATCTGTGGCTGGTGCGTTCAGGATTGCCATCGCAAACATGGAAAACCCAGATCGGAAGACGAGTCCTTAACAAGTCTGATAGCATTCTCAAGCTTCTGATTGAAGCAATATGTGCTGTCATTGACACGAACTCTGCTTTTGTCCCCCGATTCAACAATACACCTCACTCAAACGGGGTACACAAGGTTTCTGAAGCAGACTCACAATCACAGCTGTGTCTCGTGGACGCCGTGAAAGGATTTGTAGTGCAGAATTGCAATCTTTTGCTGCAGGAGAATCCTCATTAGTCCCCCTGATGGACGTAGGTAATCCTTATAGTATCAGCCCACAAAAGTGTCGGCCATCCTCATCAAGAGGAAAGCCAGACTTTCAACCGAAAATGGGTATAGCGAGGTACCACATTCAGAAGCTGTATAATGTATATATTTATACGTTACTGCTCAGCGGCCAGGAGAAATCCAAGCCAAATATACGGTTTCCGGTAGATTATCAGCAAACACCAGGGTAATAGGACAGATGACACAGAGGATAAGTCATTACTATACAAAGTGACTAGTGCTCTAGGCCATAACTCTGTAGTGGACTCTTCTTCGGTAGTAATAAGTAAATCCTGGGCTTACCAGCATATTACAAGAAAAAAACAGTGGTATCAGCCACAAAATGTATGAGAATACATTATTAGATCCTAACAAAATTGGAGAAGCCATTGTGTCCGTACAGAGACCTGCGTGCATATCGTACAGACATAACCTGTTCAGGACGATATACTCCATTACTTATCTAATGATTTTGAGGTTGTGGTATCTTCAAGGAGAGAAAATTCAAAAGAAGGCAAATTATAAGACACACATTCTTAAGTCATTGCTTCATCTAGGACTATTTTAAATTTCCTGTGTAAAAGATATTTTAGTTTTTGATAGTTTTTACTCGTATTTTTAATGCTATACTACCAAAAAACAAGCAATTCTATTCGGTGTGGTGACCTAATCTCACAGCTAATGTGCATTATTGTCACCGTGTATTTTGTTGTTGTTTTTGTTCATTAACGAAACTTAACGTCATGAAATTGAGACTTATTCTCACGCAATCCTGAGAATAATGCACATGCCGACTGTGACTTAATCTCAAGAGAATTACCGCCAGCAAAAATCGTGAGAGTAATGCACAAACTGACTTTGACTTATTCTTAAGAATCTTACCGCCTCGAAAAATCCTGACAATAAGTCACACTTTGCTTGTGCATTACTCTCACGGTTTTTCCTGTAGTTATATCACTTAAGAATAAGTCGCAAGCCAGTTGTCACTTATCGCCACGTTTTTTTTTGTGGCGTTAAGTATTTTGAGAATAATGCACAGCGCCATTATATTCTTGATAAATAAAATTCTACAAAATAGCAATTCAATACAATATTGTGGACGTTATTTCTATTTTAAATGACCGACACTGACATAAAGTCCAATTGGATCTTTTGGCTATTTAAAATGCGACATAATCTCCAAATGGAAATTATGTCCATTTAAAACCGACATAATATTTTTTAATTGGACATTTTGTCCACTTAGACATAATGTCCATTTGTGATACGGACATAACGTCCATTGTCCTTTTGTCTGTTTGGGACTGACCCAATTTTCTTTTTGAAAACTTGTTTGTCTACCCGGGCTCGAACTTAGGTCCGGGGTATGATGTCCATTAGTCAATTACGCTGACGTTGCCTACAAACTTAAAATTAGAATATATCGAAAACTTTCGATATTTTACTAGGGTCATATTTCGAATTTCTGGTCATTCATGATTGGGCCTATCTGCTTTCTAATGGATGACGTCGATTACGGGATACCCTGTACATAATAATGTATATTTCCATAAACAGTATAATTTAAGGATATGCTATGCATGCATGTATATATATAGTATATACTACAATGCAATGCAGATAATGTTCTATACGCAGTGTTCCCACTTCCCACACGTTATCCTCCGGAGAGAGGCGGCAGCTAATAAATTTAACGAGGAATATATTTATGTACTTACCTGCGGGTTTATGCGTTATGCGTCGCTGTTCTGTACCGTTGTGTTTAAATTAGTATTATATATATATATATATATATATTTAAACATTACATGTGCATATGAGATCTGCATGCACACCTAATGTGTGTCATAAACATAGACATAAATATAATATATAAATACATATATGTTTGATATAAAATCAAGGTATAGCTTTGGTGCGTGTATACTGTATATACGTTTATTATGTATTGAATATTGCTTTGGATAATAGCATTTCGGCTTATCCGTTTCGCTTGTTTTAAAGTGTTTTTAAGTACACCAGGCGAACAACGGTACCGTCGCGGTCGCTTTTCTCTTTTCTCTCTCCCAAAATCTGTATGCGGTTCAACTTTAATGTTGGTGTGTACGTATGTGTGTGTGTTTGTGTGTGTGTATGTGTTTGTGTGTGTTTGTTGTGTATATGTGTGTATGCAGGCACAGCTCATAAGCCCTTGGTTAATAAAGCTTCGCTAATGCTCGATGGCTAGTGCGCAAACGGGATATTTTTGTTTGGCCCTCATTCAAACACATATGCATTCGTTATATATATATATATATATATATATCCGTATAGATTTGTTATATATGTGTGTTAAATGTTCATTGTTCATGTTCTACAATTTTACCGCGGTCTCCTAGCCTGGCCGGGATTATTCCGTCTGGGATACGAATTTTCCGGGAAAGTTATCGCGTTGCGTGTTCGCAGTGAAAACTATTTGCCGAGCATAATTTCTCTGGGCTAATCAATAAACCATATTTAAACCATCAGAGGTTCATTTTAACTTTGTAAAACTGTAGTGTTTTTGGCTTATTATGATTTTGGCAGGGAGATTTATAAATACAGCAAATGTGCATTGGCGGAACCAGAAAATATTTGGGGGGGGGGCTTATACAAAAATATTTTTTTTTTGTAAAATTTGGTATCGGTACGAAATTTTATCTGTCAAATTTCTGTTTTTCTGCTTTTATAAAATTTTGGATTTCATAATTCTGGATTTCTTAATTCTGGATTTTAGAATTCAGTTTTTTTGTGTTTTTATTATTATAATTGGCACAAATTTTTTTTTCTTTACCTATAAAATTCTGTTTTTTTTAAATTTGGTTTTTTACAAATTTTGGAATACAAAATACTGGATTTCGGGATTCTTTTTTTCAAAATAATTTATTTTTTTTATTTTATTTTTTTATATATTTTTTATTTTTCAATTATAGGTGTTTTTTATAATTTTTTATTTATTATAAACTGTAATGTAATTAATTTTGAATTTTGTAATCTAGAATTTTGCAATACGAAATTTTGTAATCCAGAATTTTGAAAAATTTTGTAAAAAAAATTTTGAAATCCAGTATTTTGTAATCCAGAAATATATAATTCAAAATTTTGAAATCCAGAATTTTGCAAAAACCGTTAAATAAATAATAAAAAAATATGACATCCAGAATTTTGAAATCCAAAATTTTGAAATCCAGAATTACGAAATCCAGAATTATGAAATACAGAATTTCGTATCCAACATAAATACATAACTTAAATTATTGTATTTGCAGTTATTTATTATCAGTACGAAAAATATTGGCTCGAAATTAATTGAATAACAAATAATAAATATAAATAAAATTATAAAAAATTGTGTTGTTTTAACTTATAAAAACAGAATACTGTTAACCATAATTTTGGAAAAATGGAAAAATTTCGTAGCCAACCCAAATTTTTGTATTTGTAGTTATTATTATTGCATAAATTACACATAGACATTTAATTACATTTGAGAGCAATTCTTTTGTAAATAATTACATTTTTAGAAACGAATAATCTCTTCGGAGAGCAGTGTTTTTAGCTGGGTGCCGTCGGCAAATAAAGCTATTGATCTACTCATACAGAAATTGTATTATAGGTTAAAATATATTGTTCTTTAGTTAGTTAGTTTGTTTTCGCAAAATTTTAGGTGCTATGCCTTGGATTTCGTCGCAGATATTATATTTTAGCTCAAATATGGTCGCTGGTTTATTCTCGTACAAGAGTACTTCATTTTTCTCTTTGAAGTGCAAGTAGGGTTAGGTAATTAAAAGTCTATATTCGCGCATATTAATAATATTATACATTTTTATTAAAAATAATTTAAAATACCACAAATATTTTTAGAAAATACTAATAATATCAAGAAAAAAACCCTTTTTTTATTTGCGAATATTAAAATGTTAAGTTTTTGTATGAAATATCAAAAATATCACAAATATTTAAGAATATGCGCAGATATCCACAAATTTGAAAATATATTATTTAATTAATAATATAATAGAAAAAATCCCAAATATAATGTAAATCACGAATATTAAAAAATATAACAAAAACTGGCGAATGCAGTAGTTACGTGGCATACTTTTTATTTAAGGTTTATTCATTAATAGTTCTCTAGATCCAAATACCGAGCACATTAATTTCACTTTTATTAATCGTAAAATATTCGCGAATATTAAAAATATTTGCAAATATTGAAAATATTTGCGAATACTTATTATTTATTAAGAAATATGCATAATAAATACAAGAATATAAACAAATCATAAAGAATAAAATTTTATAAAAATACCAAGATTATAATATTAAAAATATTGAAAATATATATACAATCAATTTAAAATTTTATATTATTATTTGCTATATGCAAAATAAGGAATATTATTTTTTTATTTGAGAATATTGAAAATATAGAAAATGTTTTCGCTAATATAAGGAATTCATTTAAAAAAATATATTAAATATTTATATATTTATTTATTGATAATATATAATACGATGTACATGATTATTCCAAGTGATTTGTCCTTCGAAAAATACTACATAAAAAAATCCGGGTGGAAGGTTTGAACCACTAAAACCTGGACTTGTTTATTATGTAGTCGTAAAACTGTACAAATCTTTTTTTTCTTTTCTCAAAAAATATGTTTAAATGCCAAAAAGAGGACATATTGCCCTAAATTGAAAAAAAGAGAGGATATATTTTTCAACCTTAAAAAGAGAACATGTCCTCCAAAAAAAGGATACCTGACAACCCAAGTGCAAGAAGAAATATCATAAAAAATTGGTGTAACTGTCTTTATCTTTAGCGGCTAGATTAATATCCTTTGGTTCAAGGACAATTACTCTAGTCAGAATCAAAGACGCCAGTATGATAGACGGTATTTATTTTATTTGTCTTTTAAAAATATTTTTATACAATTGGGTTAAAGCACAATGGTCCCAACATTTAGTGGACCGCTTGCTTTAGTAATCGGTTAATGGTTTGCAGGATTTTATTTATTTATTAAAATAGTCGTACTATTGCAATTAATTTTGTGACGATCTCGTACTGGACAAAAAGTTGTTATAGAAAATGATAATGAATAAAAATGCAAACAGTAGCATAAATATTTGTCGAGAAAACTATTTAAAAAAATCGTCTAAAACTCCAATAGAATTACCTAAAAATCAATAATAATTTTATTTCAAATTCTTAAAACAAGGGTAGGATCTGTGTTGCTATACTATTCAAAGGAGTCATTATGAGAACTATTAAAATTAGTTGAATAAATTATGATAAATAATAATAACGTTCGCAAAAGTAAATGTATTTATTTAAATAAATTTAAAAACTTTATAAATATGTAAAAAAAACTCCAAAAATGTTCTTTAAAAATATTAAAAATATATTTTGCATACATTAAATAGCATTGTGTTTTTGATCAAACATTTTGTTTACTAAAGAATTAAATTCGCACAATTTAGTACACATTTTTTAAGTTCGAAAATACAGTTATTTATTGCAATGAATAAAATATGAAAAACTTATTAAAATTAATAAATATACAAAAAAACACTATTGTCTGCAAAAAAATAGTTTTCTTTTGTTTTTTGCAAATTTGGAAAAACTGTATAATCCTTACAGGATCTCCAAATGATCTCAAATTACAATAATTAGGGTTAAGGAGGCAACTTACTTTGTTGGGGACTATTAACCTTTATTTTAGCTATTTATCTACTCCCAATGGAGCACCATCTGAATATCATAGTTGTGACATAGTTTTGGGAGATGGCACAAAACTAATTTCTATCTCTACCTCTACCTCAATAAAATTTTAAAAAAATGTGCAAATTATTGTGTTAGTGTTAAAATGTTAAAATTCGTATATTTTTAAGTAAACTTTTATAATTTTATCATAATAATATACACAAAAACTAACATTTTCCTTTTTTCTTTTTCAGGTAAGTTTCGTTCTTTCGATTTGAGGGGTAATTTTGACGCTCGTCCAAGTGCACCGGCGCACAGTTTGGTCCAGGTTGTATGAAATGCCTACATAATATAAATTTTGAATGGCTACGAGATTAGCGCTCACGGAAAAATATTTGTCAGAAAGGGTAAAATATAATGATGCTAAATTTTTTTTTTCAAGAATTATATTATAATCTCCCAAACACAGATTTTGCCAAACTGACATAATGTTCATTCAAAAGCGGACATAATGTCCCTGCTATTTGCATGTAAGTTTGAAACAAAATCTGCATATGATTTAAAATCACAATGTGTATGCAATATATAATGTCCAACTAAAAAAAAAATAGTACCTTTTGTTCCTACAAAAATGCCACAAAAAAGATGCTACTCCAATTTTACATAATGGTTTAAAATTGAAGCTCACGCAAATTTTAATTTTGTTTGAGCTGTCGTTTTTACCCCATTCGTTTAGCGCATTTATAAAGCCCGGCGACACGTCGTGTAATATGTAAATGTGTGTATTATAATATAGTATATAGATATAGTACATGCATACTAAAACTATTTTATAGCCTAGAGGGAAATATTATCGATCGATTGTCGACGTTTGTCAGTATATTCATTAGTTCGCGGCGCTTCGTATAATTCGGACGGAAGCCGCAGGCCGTCCGCGCTCGTGGAAGCTTTTTTGATGTGGGCACAAAAAGACGAGCTGTGCTCTGTATACCATTAAAATAGTGATGTGCACTTTTTAAATTGTGTTCGGGCATGAATGAACGTGTATAGTTTTGTTATGCAGACATTGTGCACATATGAAGCGTATGACATAAGATCCTTTATCCTTCGGTATGGCGTAGAACTGGTTCTTGTTAGTTGCAGTGCGACTTACCTATAGAGTCTAGGAATTCACGTCAATATATATGCTTTCTATCGAAACTAGTAAATTCTTGTAATAATGTAATAATTAAAAATGCCCAATCAATATTTTCAGGATATTCCCGGAATTGCTTTTTTATTTATAACTATTCAACATAATTAAGGAGTGGAATGGCGGCAAACTATAGATAAAAACCTATTTTTTAGGTTTCGCTAGTCTTTACTTGCTTTTTTGATACTTTTTTGCTTGTTATGGTTGATTTCAAAATTTAAACCACTGCTCTCATTTAAGGTTTTTTATGTGGTGAACCAAATGGCATTTTGGTTAAATAGCTTAGCAGAATCGAATTTGGCATAATTAACATTTTAAAGTTATTTGTTTTTTTTTTCTTCAAAAATCTCCATTTAACCATTTAATAAAAAAAATAGCAATTATTGGTGAGATGGAAAAAAATGATGATTTTATCTTGATTGATCTTGCTTGTCTGCAAGTATCAAGTGTCTCCAATTTTAAAGTATGAAGTTCATTTATGCGGTTTTGGATATATGTTCTCCTGCAGGATTGGAGTATGCCTATGGCAGGTTCCGATTCGATAAGAGAGGCTTCTGATCTTCACGAGCCAGTTCATAGTCAATTGCGTTTCCCAAAAGCCATAATGGACTGGGATCCACAAAAACTCGACAGAGTTATGTTGGGCTAATAGGTTAAGAGTTAGTTGGTAGTCTTTCACTAATCCGACCTGGTTAGGAAAGTGTCAATAGCGCGTAAAGCAGATTGAATGTCTGAACGTATAGTTTCATTCTTTGCTATTCGGGCTCCTTCTGGGATTTTTATCGTAAACTTTTTTTCGAAAGAATGAATCGGTTTTATGTGATCGTTCTTCCTAAACAGAGATGGCTCTAAGAAGATATATTTTGATGGTTTTCATGGCATCTGTAATGCATAAACACACTAATCGTTACATTTTTTGAAGTTGTGTGGAGGCTGTTGTAAATCGTGACCTTAGCCACCACACAATTGCTCCAAAGATCATCATATTGGTCTAATCATTACTGGTATAGATCCAGTCTAGTACTTTGGGAGATTATCCACTAAAAAGCTCTACGGCATTGCCAAAAAGATTTTAGAGATTTATTAGTTTAAAAGAAGTTTCCTATCTAATATTACTTCCAGATATTAGACTTCTGAAGTCAATTGAAGGTCTTTATTAAATAGTTACAGGTTTTTACAAAGTTCATATTTCCTTTTATGGGATAAAGAACCAATGCTGTTTTAGACGGATTAACCGACAGTTGGTTTTTTATCCACCATTTTTCAATAATAGATAGAGTTCTTGTTGCAAAAAGTTATAGTACTTTCATCCTTACCTGACATAAGGATCGAAATAACATCAGCAAAGCCGATTCTAAAGTAGCCAAGGCTGTTTAATATATGGAGTAAACCATCAATTACTACCACATGAGGTGTACTCTCACCCTGTAGGCAGCCTTGAACAACTTTATCTTGTAAACTGACCCCTTTCCAGTCACAGCAAATTATGCGATTTTGAATCATATTGACCATCCAATTGACCAGCATTTCGTCGATTTCAAATTTCACAGCTGCTTCTTTTAGTGATTGAAAGTTCGTTTTATTTATTTTATTTTATATAAGCATCTTCTAGGTCTACGAAAACTGAAAGTTTCTGTTGTTTAAAGTGAAAAGACTTCTCAATGCAAGAGACTGCATTAAGAAGTGCTGTTTCTAATGATTTACCGGAAAGGTATTCAGGCTGCATTTTTTTTAGGTTTTAAATAGGTTTTAAAGGTAAAAAAAAATGTAATGAGTTATCTCTAAGATATCTATCACATAATCTGTCGAGTGTTTTAAGTACAAACGATGTTAAACTTATTGGATGAAATGAGTTTGCCTGGTTTTGGAAAAATCACTACTCTAGCAAATTGCCAAGTTATTATGTTCAAGTGCCAGGCTAGCCTTGAACAGGTATGCCATACATCACAGAAGTACTGTGTCAAGTTTTTGTTGCATAACTGAATAGATGCCATTCGGGCCTGACGCTTTATACGGCTTAAAGGAGGATAAGGCCCATTCGATTATATATAGTGTTACAATGATGTAGGCTAACCTCCAGTTTGAATTAGACTCCGCACAATGTATAGTATTGTGTTGAGTCTGATCGTTGAAAGCACAAAGCACACACGTGCATCAAATTTTAGCCGTTTTGGTGACATCATTGAGCATTATTGTACCAATTTGGGAGTCTTTATCGACGGAGAATGTTTTTATAATTCTAGAGTTAGCTGACAGCGCCTCTATTTCACCACAAAAGTTCTTCCATGAGTTTCTATGAGCTGTTCTTAGCTCTTTTTTATATTGTCTTCTTGCGCACATCATCTCTTCATAGAATCGTTCTGGTCGCAATTCAACTTTATTTTCTTTGGATCTTATAGGGTCCGTCTTTGCAATTTTTTACTCCACCAAAGCGGATTTGTTTCTGGGCGAGAAGTCCTTATGGGACAGCTAGCATTAAATTATTTGGTATAAGTGCACAAGTCAATTTACTGGCGGATCTCTCGAGATCCTCCTTTGTGAGTTGGATGTGATTTTGAATGGTTAACTTACTAAGACGCTTCCTGAACACAGTCCAGTTTGCTTTTCTGAGATTTGTCTGTTCAGGTAAGTCTGTAATGTCTTTTTCAGAAAGTTATTTAAATTCTATGATTTTATGATCGGTCATTGATACTTCAGACGATACTTGCCACTCAGAGATTGAGTTTGCTAATCGACTCGCTGCTATGGTGAGGTCAATTACCTCTTTCCTTACTTTGGTTACAGCCGTGGGCTCATTACCCTTATTTAAAACTAAAAGATTAGTATTTGTTAGAAAGTCTAGAGCCTCCTTACCTCAAAAGTTTGTGTCAGTACTCCCTCAGCAGATTTTATCGGCGTTAGCATCCATAGATACTAGTAGCTGTAGACTACCATGTTCACAATAAGTGACCAGAGCTACAAGTTGATGCGGTGGAGGTAGTATTGAATCGTATGGAAGATATACGAATGATATCACAATAACATGTTGTCTTCCGTCAATGGTATGACATATTTTTATTGCTGTAATGTCAGAGTTACTTATATTAGATAATAAAAAGGTGCACGTTCTTACCATATTTTGTGTAGGAGCGGAGAAGTCACTACCTGGTATTTTAAGTCCTTTGATGACTCCGTTCCATTGCCATGTGGCTCCTGTATAAGATTAATTTTTATCTGCCCCTTTGCCAAGACTACCCTTAAATTGCTCATGGCTGGTTCGGCAATGGGGCAGGTTGCACTGCAGGATTTTATTTCTTGCCAGACTCGTCATCGGATTCAACCGACGCCATCAAGGCTGCTTTCCGCATTTACTTCTCTAGTTAGTATCTTGTGTTGTTATACAGCCTTAGCAATTACATCATTTCTATCCATAATGTTTACGTTACTGTTACCAGGAATGTTGGGCTTATGGGTTCCCTTGTATCCACTCGTGGATTGTGCGGTCTTGATTGCGGCTGAATCCACTGGTTTTCTTAGAGTCAGAATAGGTTTTTAAATGTTTTATTTAGGAGTTCATTATAGTCCCACGAGTACAGTAGTAGTGAAGGTCTACTGCGACAGCGATCTTTTTATCGTCAGTAAGGCTAAATACCCGGAGATCGCTATATATCAGGTAGACACGCGTAGTGACTGGTTTATTAAGGACTACCAGCCATGCCTAAGCTAACTCTCTCGGCACGGTAAGTCCAGGGTTGGTATTGGTTTCTTCAGGTCAAACTTGGCAGTCTTCAATTTCTGAAGATCAAAATCCTCAATGACGTATTTCTATAGTGCAAATTTCTTAAGGTCAAAATTCTCAAGATTAAATTTCTCCAAATCAATTTTCTCAAGTTCGAATTTCTGAAGATAGAATTTCTCAAGGTCGAATTTCTCAACATAAAATTTTGCGATCTAGGTGCACATTTTTGATTTTTTAGGTAATCGATTCTTTCTTTGTGGATTTTTATATATTTTGTGAACAATATAAAAAATTCTATGGTAATAAGCTAAATTGTATGCCTATTTAAATACCATCAAGTAGTCTTATAAATAGACCTGGATATTCAATTTAAAACATAGTTTTTACTAATACTTTCTTTGAATTGTTATATGTAAAAGTATATTTACTTCCTTTTTTATAAAATGTATAAATCAATTTCCTATTATCAGAATTTGAGATACGTTTAGTTAAAGGCAGGTTTTACTTGAAAACCTTTTTTATAAAGAATCGTGAAACAATTCGTACATTCATTTGAGAAATCTACCTAATATAAGTTATAAATATAAGCCAACTCCAAGAGTTTCTGTAGCCATTTGAGAATGTCTGTGAAGCATTTACAGAAAATATTTTTTTTTCATCCTGTAAAATAATTAAAACAATATATTCTCTGTTGGTGGTCATAAAAATACATTGGTGGTCATTCGAAACCGTTTAGGATTAATTTAAAGATGTACTATTAACTGACGAAGACTGTTTAAAAAACTGTCAAAAATGATTAGATTTCCAAATAACTGTTTAAAGAACTTTATGATACGCTAAATTACTGTCTAAAATACTGTCTAAAATACTGTTTAAAATACTGTCTAAAAGATTAATAGACATTTTAAAATACTGTCTCAAAGGTTGTCTAATAGATTTTCTAAAATACTTTAAAACCTATCTCAAAGACTCTTTTAAGACATTATAACAGACTGTATAAAACACTGTCTAAATACTGCCTAAAATACCGTCTAAAAACTGCATAAAATAAAAAGTGTGCAGTCTAAAATATTATACAGTCTGTCTTAAATAGAGTCTTACAGACTGTCTAAAATTCTTTCTAGAAGACAATCTAAAAAACTATATTACAGACTGACTAAAAGAATGTATAAAAGACAATATAACAGACTGTCTAAAACGCTGTCTAAAATACTGTCTTAAAGACCGCCTAAAAACTGCCTAAAATACTGTCTAATAGAGCTTTTAATAGACTGTCTGAAATACTGTCTAAAAACTGTCTTAGAGACTGTCTCAAATATTATATAAAAAAATGTATAACAAATTAAAAAAGTGTTTTGAAGATTGTCTGAAATACTGTCTAAAGACTGTCTCAAAGAATAACTAACAGACTGTCTAAAAAAATTGACTAAAAGACTGTCTAAAAGACTGTCTAAAAGACTGTCTAAAAGACTGTATAAAAGACTGTCTAAAATCTCTCTAAAAAGATGTCTAAAAGACTGTCTAAAAGACTGTCTAAAAGACTGCCTAAAAACTGTTTAAAAGACTGTATAAAAGACTGTCTAAATGACTGTCTAAAAGACAATATAAAAGACTGTCTAAAAGACAATATAAAAGACTGTCTAAAAGCCTGTCTAAAAGACTGTCTACAAGACTGTCTAAAAAACTGTCTAAAAGACTGTCTAAAAGACTGTATAAAAGACTGTCTTAAAAACGTCTGAAAACTGCCAAAAATACTGTCTAAAAGAGTGTTGAAAAGCTGTCTAAAATATTGACTAAAAATTGTAGAAAATACTGTTAAAAATATTATACAGTCTATCTTAAATACAGTCTAAAAGACTAAATAAAATACTTTTTAAGAAAAAACTTCCTAAAAGACTTTAAAAGGGTATCCGCCTGTTTCGGCGCCCACACTTCGGCGCGCACATTTCGGCGCCCACAATTCGGCGCCCACATTTCGGCGCCCACACTTTGGCGCTCAAATTTCGGCGCGCACATTTTGGCGCGTGCATATATGCTGTATAATGGCTTAAAAATGTTGTGGTCATAGAGTACTATT